>LPNX011122588.1:229337-246356 GCA_001517045.1 Pseudotsuga menziesii
TCCGTTCTTATTGTTGGTTGTTTGTCCTTAAAGGTATTTTTCTGGAAACTTTTATGTTTATTATTAAAATGTTTGAACTCTCTTCTCTTAAAACCATTTCCATCTCTTTTCTTGAAATTAAATGGATTTTCACTTTTACTCTTGGATTGGTCATACGTTAATTTTTCCTTCCTCATTGATTCATACAAATTTTTCGGCTCATCAAACTCTAGTTTGTCTTTATAAAAGTTAGGCAAGCAACCTAGAAACCTTTGTATTTTAGGTTTTTCTTTGTTTAAGTAAGGAACGTATCTTAACAGGGACAAGAATTTAGTACAAAAGTCATGCATGGACATGAATCCTAGTCTTAGCTCATAAAACTCCCTAACTTTCCCTTCGTAGTAATATTCCGAGAGGTATTATTTTTTAAATTCCTTTTTAAACCATTTCCAACTTACTTTCCTATCATTTATTCGTTTTTCTCTTTTTAAGTCTTGCCACCAAATCTCATCCTTTCCGACTAGATTGAAGATGGCCATTTTTCCCTTCATGGAGTTGGAGTAATTGTACATAGTGAAGTACTTCTTCATCCCGGAGAGCCAAGCCTCAACTTCTTCTCCTATTTTGACTTCGTTGTCAAAGGTAGGAGGCTTTATTTTTTTGAATTCTCCTGTTAGCTCATCTTTATATTTTCTTTTCTTCCTATGTCTACCCTCAGAATTGTCACTAGAATACTCTGATTCACTAGATAGATGGCTTCCGTCAGAGTAAGGATAGTCAGAGGATGAGTTTTCTTGTCTACGCTTCCTTTTTTTCTTTTCATTAGTTATCTCATGCAGTTTAAATAATAGGGCTTCATTTAAGTCTTCCTATTTTTTCAGTACCCTTTCATGTTCAGTCTTAAAGTTCATAATTTCTTCTTGTAAGTCCCTCACTGTTTGTAGAATCTCAGAATTAACAATGTTGTTATTAGGGGGATCCTCATTATTAGGTTCAACCCGTGCAGGTGGGGTAGGGGATTGTCTTCCAGCCATATCTTCCTGCAGTTTAGTAAAACAGTTTCTTCTTTACAAGCAATAAGAACAAAAAATTTACACATTTGTTAGTTTTCGGAAAAATGTGTATTGACACCATAGGGCCAACTGTAGTAACTTGGGCTCTGATACCACAATGTAACGTACCCAAAAATCATAACAATGAAATAAAACATAATCATCTTCATATAAAAAGATAATAAATATAATATAAAATCTTACACTAGATTCTTTGTTGAAATGAAGAGTTTATTATCCAACATCTTTACCTTTACTCAATTTCATATAAAAATTCATTTGCAGTATAAGTATACATTATAACAAAATCAATACAATTCATTGTACTAAAAGTATATGTAACCATCCTAAAGAATACATAGATCATGTAAAATGTAATCTCCTCTCCCCTTATCCAAGAAAATATGTTAATCCACCCTTATTCTTTTCTTCTAATAAAAAAAATAAAGTATAAAAAAAAAATCATTATATTAACTATGAATCAAAATCCCTATATCTTTACATATTACAATAAATGCATACTCATATTTATCTAAACATTTCATCTTAGCTTTCCTCCTTCGTATGACATTTCACATAGTGTAATGTACCATAATACATATATGAACTTAAGGTTATCGTGTAATGTACCGTAATACATATATGTGTAAGGTTATCGTGTAATGTAGGGTTATCTTACAACACTTAGAGTAAAGAGCCTAAAGGTATATATATAATTGCCAATGTGATTCCTTAGTAAGTTGTAAAACAAAATTGCATCTCTTAACAATATGAAGGGTATATTTTTTGTGTCAACTTCCAATCTTTCAATTTGTATAATATATCAATAAGGTACTTCAGAAATACTAAGAAATTGACTATATGACAGGTCATCTTACACTTTTATGCCGGGAGAGATGCACTTACCTCCTCTATTTCATTATGGGTTTCAAAACTTATTAAACTTTTTAATATTTATGGATATATAATATTTACAAATCAAATGTCAAACTCTTTATTTAGAATAAACAATTTCCAATTCAATAGAACCATCAAAAGTAGTATATGTGTGAGTAGTGTTACAGGACGAAAATCCCATCCTTCCTTAAAAGAGCCCAACATTGAATAGATTTATGAAAATGGAAAACGATTGACATATTGGTTACATTTCTCGGAAATAAAAGGTGGAGGCAGAAACGTTAAACTACAAACAAAAGGAAGATCAATAAATCAGTCCATATTGTTGAAGTAGAATCTAAAACAAGAAACATATTCTGCGGCAAAAGCTTCGACATGGCTTCTCTTAAAATCTGCAGCTCACATATATACTGCACGATCGACGATATCCACAACAACAACAAAAATGGCATATAGAGTAAATCACGGGATTCGGATATGATTTTTAAGATAATTCTATAAAATTTACAGATCAAGCAAAATAAAAAAATGAATTCAACAAAGACCTTTGGGAATTCAGATCTGAGTGTTCCATATAATAAAAAAATACAAAACCAACGCAGACCTCATGGATCGGATTTGAAGAAGCCATCATCATATCTGAGTGTTGAGGATAATTATAAAATATTTATTTGATAGTTAACAACAATATGTAGGCAGCGTGTGATCCGATGTGCGTATTCTTTAAGTAACAATTCAAAAGTGATTTGGGGATCAAGCACCTGGATGGGTTAAAACAATTGTTGGGTCTGCATAAATTTTTAAAATTGGGCATACATGCAGAGATCACTATTTTCTAGATCTAAATTGTAGGCAAAATACAACAAAGATTTGGATTATAGCGATTGAGTCCAGATCTAAATCACAGGAAGAAAAACAACAAAGATTTGGATTACAAAGATCGAGTCTAAGCATCAATTACAAGAGTTTAATGCCTACTATGTCAATTTATTTGTATTAATTAGATAGACCCAGCTTCCAAGTTAAATCGCCTACCATTGATTGGATCTTACTGTTTTTTCTTATCGACCACATTTTTCCAGATCAAAGGCAAGGAAAAAAAATTATATGCAGAGATTGGAATTTGATAAGAATTACTAGACATATTTGTATCAATCAATCAAACGTAGATTCCAGGTTAAGACTAACAACATAGTAATACAGATCGAGTAATGGAAACGCAGGCAGAGAGTTTGATTTGATCATACAGATTTTAATAGAGGGAGAGTAATAACTAAGTTAAAAATGTATCCATACAACAGACTGATAATTTCGTTTCATATTAAAATCAATAAGATAAATATCCCCAATAATTCTGCACTTTGAAACCAAAATCTTTCCATCAAAATAAACTCTATCTAGATATTTTATTAAAAGGAAACCTAGATCAGAATTTCATAAAATACAGTTCCATAGATCTATGAGTAAGAAAGCAAATCAGTTTTACTTACGTGAATCTAGGGAAAAACACACTTGGAGAATCAACTCCTCCCAACCATAGGAGGCAACAACTCAACGGTTTGCTTCGCTCCACCTTCAAGTTGGATCACCAACCATGCACCAGAACAGCAAGTAACTTCATTGTGGCACTCAAACCTCGAGTCCATATCAAGTTTTCATGATGGACTTATAAAAATAGAAAAATGCTCAACACTTGCACTCAACAATCGTTTTCTCCATGCACAACATGACGTCCCATGCTATTCTAGTGCACTCATATAAATAGATTTTCCCAAATCTTATTCCATCCCAATCAAATTTCTAATGAGATCCCTAAATCCCTATGATTTAGGATCTTTTCTGGTTGTTGAGTTTTGGATTGGATTTGATTGGTATCAATCACTCTAGCTTGCTTACACATGTTCTTTGGTTCCATGGTTGGTCTCCCCTCATGTAGTTGAGTTCTCCAAGTGTTATTTTCTTTATTAATAAATAAATAAAAAGGTTTGTTTGTGCAAATGTCATTTTAGTCTTTGAGTTTCAAAACTCATTACATAATAAAATAATTTTAAAAACATGAAAATAAAAGCAATGTCATGGGGGTATTATAGAT
This sequence comes from Pseudotsuga menziesii, assembly GCA_001517045.1. Taxonomy (NCBI): domain Eukaryota; kingdom Viridiplantae; phylum Streptophyta; class Pinopsida; order Pinales; family Pinaceae; genus Pseudotsuga; species Pseudotsuga menziesii. The sequence continues at coordinate 233,358 of LPNX011122588.1, forward strand.
GGATAGAAATGTGAGTTTGCTTTTTTTTTTCTTTGAGGAAAAAAACATGTCCTTGATATTCATATAGAATCAAAGGGCATCCAAAAATGCCTCCCTTAGTGGGAAGTTACAAAGTTCAACATCGATGAAGCTTAAAACAATCCTCTAGGAGATTACAAATAACACTTCGGCGCGCACAATGGAACCACATTGCATACCTAAAGTCAAGTGAACACCAGGGACAAAAATATCTGTCAAAAACAGGAGCACAAGAAGAAACTAGAAGCTGCTGATCCAAAGATGTCACCTATTCAACCAAAATAAGATCTCCAAAAGGGACAGGAGATCCGTGCCAAAAAAAGAGGGAGTCAAGTCCTCAGGCACAAGCTCTCAAAAGAGCTTAAAGAAATCATTCTCAACTAAATTATCATCATAATATTCTGCATAAGAGCAATGTTAGGGTGATAAAAAAAGAGCATCTTTGGATAAGCAGTCCGCTTTCTGGATGAGTTCTCCGTAGACATGACTAATGTCCAAGTCGGAAGCACACTGGAGTAGATGTCTGATGTTAACACACTAGTGGTCAAGTTCAATAGAAGATAATGCTGATTTACAGTTGACCCAATTAATGACCATGAAGGAGTATCCATATATTTGTTTCAATGGAAGACTCATCATCTTAGCCACCTCCAAGAGAGCCCACAATGCCAAGAGCTCAGCTCTAGTATTTGTAGAAGGCCCACAACTCAGCTTGAAGGAAAGTGTATGGGACATGCTGATGGCTATAAAGATCCATGCCCCCCCTTTGATTCAGTAGCCGCACCATCAAAAAAGCCACAGGGATACATAAATGTGAATTTGATTTGTGGAAAGGATTGTGTTGACAGCATTGATGCTAAATGGTTTTCTGTGTTGAGAAATATTTTATATTGAACATTAAATCAAATCCTAGGCTTAAATGTTGATAAAGTGTATTCCAGTTAATGTTTGTGACCAAAGAGTGATCAAAATCAAGCAAATCGTCGAAGAAAACACAGTCTTAGAAAGGAAATTTTTGTGCATATTACACTGGTCTAAATTGTGTGCAATGGTTTTGGAAATCACCAATGATGTATAAATAAATTGGAATGATCATTGAGGTATCATTGGTCCATTAGAATTCTCTATAGTGAGTTGTGCATTTGAAGTAAGTATAATTAGTTCTACCACCGTGGAAGTCATGACAAATCATGTCTGAATGACTATAGGGTGGAAACTTGTCTAGATTTATGATGGTAAGCGTGCCCTATTTGTGAACAATTATAAAATATATCAATATTCAAATTTAAGGCATGAAATTTGTGGATTGATCGGTTTGATGATGTCTCCAACATATAGAGAATTTAATACATGAATTGTACCCAATTCATGATAAGAACAACCAATTTGCAAACTCAGATTTATATTGGATTATAGGATTCCTGTATATTGAGTCATAGACCATGGATGCATACTTGGAGGATGTACGTGGAGGATGTAACTGTAGGAACAAGATGGAATTGTATATGCCAACAAATGCTTTTTAGTTAATGTGTGTGAGAATATATATAGACACATAGGTTGTCTATATTATATTTGTAATTGTAGTTCCAAGTGGACCCAAATATTTGGAGATCCGACAGCATTGTGATGTTCTAATAGTTAACATTGGTTTCATGTAACAAAGGAGGTAAATATTTGAAGTAGTGGCACAATACTCCAAAGTAAGAATGCTCAGATTACATATTATTAAATCATGTAGCTTACCTATGTTTTTATAGGGTTGAAATAGTTACAAGTTCAATGAATCTAAATGTATTAATTAAATAAATATGATGATGAACCAATGAATGCATTTGGATGAGGAAATGAGAGAAAACAACTTGTGGTTTGAAAGGATAGACATAGAGAGGAGGACTTGAAAGTTTAACATAAATGTATTTAATGTTCATAGTTATAGGAACATTTAATTTCCTGTAGCAAACAATTGAATTGTGGAGTTGTAGAAAGTGGTGATTGCTGGTAGCATCAACAGTCTATTCAACAATTTACCTGCATCAGAGAATTTGTGTGAAAGATGCATTTTGTAATTTATATTTTACTTGTGATTAAAACACACAATTTTATACAAGTTGAATGGTTTTAATGGTTAATAAAATGTGTGTACTAAGATCCTATGTTCAAATTCTAAAGGTTGGAAGCAACCAAACATATTTTGAGATGTGACACATGCGTTGTCAATAGTGACTGTGATATTGCATAATGTTTATGAATATCTTTGAGACTGTTAACTAGATGTAGTATGATTTGACTTCTTTAACATTTTTGGATGTGATGATGTGGTTTTCCATAAAAAAAAATAAGAATTTAAGTACAATTATACTTTTGTTAAGTTGCAAGTTTCTAGCAGAGTAATTTTCCTAATCCATTATTTCTTATTCATGCAACTTTGGTGCACCAATAATGTTAAACATTTTTTTAACATTTTTTTATTTCAATTATTATTAAATAAAAATAATCATTTAGTAGAAATTTTGATGTCATACATTTGTGTATGTGTGTGTGCACATGTGTGTGTCCATGCTCCTAATGACTATAACCCCACTAACTTGATCCTAATTCCTAATCCAGTTACCATGATCACTACACAACTACACCCTAATACCCTTCAACCCAAATTTTGAAACCACATAACTCCAATTCAAACACCTTAACCTACCTATCCCTCTTAATACCTTATCCATATAACTCCCTTGACCCTAATTAATATTAACCCTAAACACATGTAACCCACAAATATCTTAAATAACAACCCCTAACCATTGTAACATTAATAATTGCTAACCATTATATTCACATTAAACCCCACTTATTCTTAACTCCAACCTTTATCAACCCATATATCCCTAATCATGTCTACACCCCTAACCTGCACTTTGAGAAATACATAATCCCCTCATATGAATCATATGTGCCCCACCTCAAAATGATGTTTACTTAATATAATATTGATGTCTATACCCCTAACCTGCACTTTGAGAAATACATAATCCCCTCATATGAATCATATGTGCCCTACCTCAAAATGATGTTTACTTAATATAAACAATGTTCAGATGTTGTGTACTCCAATTGGAATAGAATCAAGGGAGACTCATCGATTAGGAGGAAGCCTATTGGCACATGAGTTTTATATAGGATTTAGTGCGTTTTTGCATAGTTTGTAAGTTTCTAGTTGCAACTATGTTATGAATTGTACTTGAGGTTCATGAGTTATTAAGTTACATATTGATTAACATGTCTACAAACTAGAATATTAAATGATTCAATCAATGATTACCAGATTGATTTAATATTTGAAATATTTTTTTGGATAATTTTTTTTAATTATACTTTTTTTTAATATTTTCACTAAAATTGTCTTTTATTTTGATCAAATCATCAAAATTACTATAGTTAAATTTAACAAAATAATAATTTTTTTTATTCATTGTTCTGCAGCTTATGTTTTCAGAGAAAGGAAATATGCGGTGGTTATTTTTGTTCTTGGCAGTTTTACATCTTGGATCAGGTCTATCATTAGGAGAGGCTTCCTACCTGGAAGAATAACATAGGTGGGGAGCAAGCAATCTCAAAGAGATTGGATAGATTTTCAATCTCAGAAGGACTATGCCAAGATCATTTGGTGCTAAAATATGCAATGGAAACAGGGGGATTATTGGATCACATGCCTATTACACTTTCTATTACTATTCATGAGGAAAAACATCCATCTCCTTTCAAGTTAAACCCAGTTTGGATAGAACATTAAGAATTCAAGGAGATGGTTAAGAGAAATTGGAAGCCCTTAGAGATTTAGTCCTTAAATAGTTGTATTTACCAAATGATGGAAAATTTATCAACAATTAAGAAACTCTCGAAAGAGCAGGGGAAAAATCACAGAGAGTCAGAACAAGAGGAGCTGAAAGAATCAGAGAATAAAATTTAAAACTTGTACAACTGTAACACCACAGGGATTTTCTCTTCAGCATATTTGCAACTTTTAAAAAATGAAGAAAAAAGTGAAGTCTACTCCTAGCTCATGAAGAGAAATTGTGCAGACTAAACAGCAGAGCACTATGTTTAGAAGCAGGGGACAAGAACATAAAATTTTCCCATCGTTTTTCTTCTCACAGGAAAAACATCAACACCATCTTAGAGATCAAGGATGAAGAAGGAGGAACAACAAAAAAATTTAAAGACAAGGCAAAAGCAGTAGAAAATCATTTCTAGAAAAGATTTACAGCCCCTCCAGGGTGTCCTATTTATGAAATATTAGAAGTACTCAATCTGTTCCTCCGTTTAATCACAGAGGAGATGAAACAAGATCTATTGGAGGAAGTGACATAAGAAGATCTCAACAAAATTGTTCACTACTTTTAGAAAGGTAAGAGCCCATGGCTATATGGGTTTACTCTGAATTTCTTTCTAGGTTTTTATGATATGCTAAAGAGTGATATTTTGAAGGTGGTAAGAGTATCACATAGGACAGGAAATTTTTTAGGGGCAATGAATGCCACCTTTATTACTCTCATACCCAAAAAACAGAGAGGGGAAACTTTTGAGGACCTCAGAGCAATCTCTTGCTGCAATATGATCTACAAAATCATAGCCAAAATCATAGCATAGAGACTTAAACCCATCTTGAGTCAGACGTTCATAACAGAAGCACAATTTGGTTTTTTGTTTAATAGGAAGATCCACGATGCGGTGTCACTGGAACAAGAGGCTTTGCACTCCACCACAAAGGAAAAGCATTCATCTTTTGCACGTAAGGTAGAGCTATCCAAAGCCTATGATAGAGTGAGTTGGAATTTCATTCATCTGCTCTTAACATAGATAGGGATGCCAGTGGAGATGGTGGAGTGGATTTTTTAACACTAGAAAGTGTTCACCTAGCTCTACATGGTATAAACCATATACATACATCATATTCCTACCATATTTCTCTTACTTTTGACATTCACAATTGTATTTCCACCAAAAATGGTCCAAAACATCATTATTTACTATGGTTTACCCTCACTCTCTCCCAAAAAGGGTCAAAAACTCTAAAAAGGGTTTTAAAAACCCTTAAAAAGAGAAAGGGTCAGAAAACCACAGGAAAATACCATGGGTCAAAAAACCCTAGGGTCATACTATAAATACATTGTGAAGGGCTCTCCCAAAACACCCTTTTCCTGATTTTCATTTGTGGGTACATTGTGACACTTTTGCTCTTAGTTATTCACATACTCCCTTGCCACCATTCTCATTGCCATACCATTCCCATGATGTACATTGAGACATTTTCCGTACCCATCTTGGATCCATTCCCCATTTGACAACTGTCCGTGGAGACAACTGGAGAACCAACCCGTGGAGCTGCGGAACCACTTCTGAGGACGTCTATGGTGGCCCACTTTATAGGAGAAATGTGTGTTTATTGTTTTTATTTATTGCATTAGTTTAGCTGAGATATATGTTAAAAATGATAAAAATATTTGCTTTTTGTTATTAGTTTAGTTTGATTTTCTGTTTTCCATTGAACTCTTCCTTACGATCACAATGACCTAAGGTTGGTGCTTTTGCACGTAGTTGGGGAGAAATCCCCACTATAGTTTTGGTGATTCCACTCTATCGATCCATTTGGATCTTAGTTTTTGCAGGTTTCCATTGGTTTGTTTTGATTTACTGCCATCAGCCGTCACAGATCGAGCCTCCTCGCGGCCGATCCGAACCCTTTATGCGTTAGTTCCTACTCCCCCAGCCCTTTTTGGATCTATTTTTTCATTTTTTCCAAGTTCGAGCCGAGTCACTCTTATCTGGCCGAAAGCCGCGACCCAGTCGCTCATTTCCACCTGATAAGCGTGACCTATGTCGTGCCTATAGACCCGATAAGAGTGAACTGGTGTAAAAAATCAGATCGCTCCTGTCCTGTCTTCTAGAGTGACCCTAGGCACTCCTATGACTTGGTTTTGAGAGACCTAGTCGCGCTTAACCCTTTGTTTTGCATGACTTGTCTGTTTTTTGCCCAAATTGCTCCTGTTTCGGCTTACGGTGCGACCGCAGTCACTCCTGTGACTTAGTTTTGAGTGATCCAATTGCGTCTTACCCTCTATTATTTGTGACTTGACTATTTTCTACCCAGATCAGAACTATCCCTTTGTTCCATGCAATCCATATTGCTTCTGTTCCACCGACAGGTGCGACTGACAGTTTTCAGTTTGTTTATTATGCCCGTTTCAGACCCCTGTCTATCCCAAACCCTGTCCTGATCTATTTTTCTTTCCAGATCTAATCTATTACAACCCCTTGGTGTGTTTGAGATCTCCCCTGCTTGGTTTATGAGTTGCCATAGCTAAGCTCCGTAGTTGGAACCCCATTCTTGTTTCCTACGTTTGATTAAAATTTCCTTTACTACTCATTTGTTTCAAGCATAATTTCATTATTGGAAGTTTTTTTTTGCATCTTGTTATCAAATAAATCTACTCAATCAAAATCAAGCTAGATCTCTCTAGTCCAAGTGGATCTAGAACAAATCAAATACAAAATACAATCTACTTTCCTAGACCAAACATAAATGCAAAGAAATAGATAGATCACTTACCTGCAATATGCAAATCCTCTTCTCTCTTTGTTTATACAAGCTCCATAATCTTCATATCTACAGCTGCAAAACCCTGTAAAGCATGTGGAAATAAGCAAAAAGTATATGCGTATCCAAACATATAATTGATCTAAGCTAATAGTTAAGGAAGAAAGTTCTAAACATTATCAACGCAATAAATTTTATGGAAAGAGATTTATATTAATGTAATAAAGGAGATACATAGAATTACAATGAGAAGGAACATCACAACCTAGCCTTAACGCTGTAATATTCCATCCAACAATCCAAGCCAAAGCTTTCAAAGCAAGATAGTAAGCCACCTAGAAATTCCACCAGCATAAAAGTACCATAGAACTTCCTCCCTTCCAAATGGAGAGAGGGTCTAATTTATAAGGCTAAAGGGATAGAATAGGTTGAGGATTAGGAGGAGGAATCTAAGGGATCTTCCCTATAGGCTAGAAACCGAATGCCACCTCACCTAGATAATAGGGACATAGCTCCACCTCATCCACCTTCGAGAAGGGTCTCGAATCTTCATTTTTTTTCCCTCAAAACACCACCGACGCACTTTCCAAAAAGGGAAAAAGCATCGTTGGCACTCCTAGCAGAGGGAGATAGAGCACTGACACACCTAGCATGAAGGGAAAAAGCAGCTTCGGTGCTCCTAGAATGAAGGACAAGAGCGTCGACCTTCCTAAAAGAGGGGAAAAAGTAGGAAAATCTCAATCTCAGTCAACTTTAGCAGAGAGAAATTTGGGGATTAGGTAAAGGGTTGACACATGAATCAAGAGTACAAGATTTCAGTTTAACAAAATGCCCCCCAAATCATGAAGTTAGACGAATGCGATAGGTGAATGCTTTGCAAAGTAAAGAAATCTAAGGCAAGGATGTTGGCTGGAAGCTGCTGCAGTACCACTGACTCAAATCTCATGTAACTCATAACATGGCTGCCGACCAATGCAATGCAGATCCATGGTGGTAGAGACCAACTGAACACAATCATGGCTACTAGACACAAGCATAGATCCATGATGGGATGATAACATAGCCACGACCAATACAAAGGTGGATCTGTGTAATATGACTCAAAACAAAACTCCATCACAACCTGGGTGAAGATATCTGACAAGCCAGGGTCTTCAAGCCGAAACCACAATGATATGAATCTAACCATGTGAATCATTACAACGTCTTAACATCGAACATGGTAGAAACCACTTGATTACCAGTCAATGATGTAAAATATTAACAAGTGCGAGGGAAATCACCATTGATGTCAATGATTCCCAAGGTATCTCAATACATACCATCAAATGTGAATAAAGGACTTGGAGTCGAACACTCGATGAGATCTTTCAATCAAGAGTCAATGATGTAAACTCATGTTGAAAGCGAGGTAACCTGCCATTGAGGCATGCAGGCCCAAGGTACTTGTCTTGGTTTCTAAGTCTAATTCTTGGATAAGGAGTTGAAGTCGATAGAAATAGACCCGTCGAAGGAGGGCCATGATGAATCCCCCATCATCGACACGAAACACGATCAAAGATGTTTAGGAGTAAACCAGACAACAAAGTGATGTACGAGATTGACTCAAGGATGAACAACATGATAGAAGGTAAACTGACTACAGATAGTGGATAAATGACCAAACTTCTCTTGAACACGGGCATGGCATGACTTGGCAGTGTTGACACGAGAATGATACCAATCCCCCAATGCAACTGACGGTGAGAGTATATTTGGACAACTAAAAGGAGGTAAAAATACTCTAGTAATTAGTAGGACTCGATGAAAAAGGGATTTCCCAAGTACTGAAATGCATATGCAAATGAGTGCCATGCTCAAGAGTGACTATGTACTGCCATAACAAAATACAGACTGTTTCCTTAATTTTCCCATCATGATTGATGAGTGCCTCTTTGCTTTTTAACGAGCTGGAAAAGGGTAACAAACGCTTGATATATATTGTCCTTCAGATGAGTCCAATCTCATATGTTTTATGAACCTAAGAAAGGATGGGTTCATTCCCAGAAAAGGGTCCTTCATCGTTAGATTTTACGAGTCCGACGAAAGCAAACTCATTTTTCATTTCATGTTTAGAGAGTCTGAAATGACTAAGAAGACTCCAAAAGATCCTTTTTCATAAATAAGGCTAGTTGGTCCGAAAAAGAGATAACCTACCACCAACTAGTCGACCGTTCTAATACTTTTACAAGCGTGAACGTAGCAAGTTCTCTTGGCAATCTTTTTTTGTTTTAAGAAGACTGAAAAGAGCTTAAATATAACTCTGGAACGAGTTCTTTTTTCATAATCCAATTTTAACGAGTCTGAAAAATAGTAAAACTATACTCGATACATCTTCACTGAGTTTTTAACGAGCCTTGCTAAAGGTATAAAAGGCACTCGAAACCTTTTTCATGTTTGAACCAAAGCACGAAAAAGAGATAAAGTAAGCTCAAACCATTTTTCAAGTTTTAACCAGAGCATGAAAAATAAAAAGTAAGCTCAACACCATCTTACTATTTTTAACGAGCTCAAAGATCAGTTGAAAGAATTCTCAAGGTATCTGCTTCATTTTTTAATGATCTTGTAATAGAATAAGAACTATGCTCAAAACATGATTTCATTTTTAAGCAAGCTTGAAACCGAAAGGTAAACTATGCTTAAGGAAACCCACTTCATTTTTTAATGAGATTGAAATAGAAAATGAACTATGCTCAAAAGGGTCGTTTCATGGTTTAACGAGCTCGAAACTAAAGAAAGTATGCTCAAAAGGCTTCCATTGATGGGTGATTTCCCACCATGATGTCCAGTGGTTAGTACTTGCCCCCTGTATAATTGTCAAGTAACTTAACACCAATAAATAGATAAGGTACATGGCCCCAAGCTTCATTGAGTCTTGACACAATGGAAGAATCCGTTTCATTTTTTAACGAGCTTGACACGAAAAAGGAACTCTGCTCAAGGTCAGTTTTATTTTTTAACGAGCTTGAAACCAAGAATAAAAAATGGTCAAGGTGGTCTGTTTCATTTTTACACAATCTTGAAACAGAGAATAACTATGCTTGTGGGGACCTGTTTCATTTTTACACAAGCTTGAAACAGAAAGTAACTATGCTTGAGGGAACCTATTTCATTCTTACGCAAGCTTGAAACCTAAAGTAACTATGCTTGACGACATATGTTTCATTTTTTAACAAGCTTGACATAGAATAAGAACCATGCTCACAAACCTGTTTCATTTTTTAGTGAGCTTGACACAGAAAAGGAAACTATGCTCACGGGGTCTGTTTCATTTTTTAACGAGCTTGACGTAGAATGAGAACTATGCTCACAAGCATTTATTTCATTTTTTAACGATCTTGACATAGAATGGGAACTATGCTCACAAGCATCTATTTCATTTTTTAATGAGCTTGACATAGAATGAGAACTTTGCTCACAAGCATCTATTTTATTCTTTAACAAGCTTGACATAGAATGGGAACTATGCTCACAACAAGTTCTAAGCCAACATGATGTCCAGAGGTTGGTGGGTTGCCCCCTTACATAAGAAGCTAGTGACTTAACTCCAGTATGATATCCAGAGGCTGGAGCCATGCCCCCCATTTTACCTATGATGGGAAAAAGCTAACTAGGAGGGGAAAGAGCCATAAGAACATGCAGGACATTCAGGGAAGTCTGATGACTAGGAGTCACATGATAATTGGGTTTAACGAAGGAAAGCTGATCAACGGTCACAATCTTCCCATCATGGGGAAAATACATCACTTGAAAGAGTGTGGACACTACAGATTTCCTGGCATAAACATAATCATGCCCAAGGAGAAGATTGAAATCTAATGGACCTTGGACTACCACAACATCGATACAGAAATTTTTTTCTTCCAAAGTGGTAGGAAATCGAGGAAGGATCCCTAAAGGCACTGTAGGTCTTCGATTAAAATCTAGTATCGGATTGGTAGTTGGCACAAGCGGAGGAGAACCTATGGCTTGCCAAGCAGTTGAGGATAGAATATTAACAGAAGCCCCTTCATCAATGATAGTGCAAGGTATACTCTTAGAAGTAACTCACATAGATATCTAGAAAGGAATACTCAAATGAAGACGAGATTCTGTTAGGTTACTCCAGTCAAAGGAAATAACCTCACTACTTGGAGAGGGTCCCGTCAAAAGAGACAAAACTTCCTCTTGCATAGAACAATAGGAACTAACTACGAAAACTTCAGCATGATGGTTTTCACTGTCAATGGGAAGAGAGGGAGAAGATGAAGACTCTGTCGAAGGGACTACTTCAATCTCAACACTCTCTGATGAAAGAGTTGGATTGGGTGGAGATGACATCGACTCGACCACTTTAACTTCACTCTTCAGCAGAAGAGTGCGATCAAATGAGGTTAGAACTGGATCGACCACTTTGAATTCACTCTTCAACGGAAGAGTGGGATTGACCAAGAATGGAATTGGATTGACCACTTTATCAACCAATGGTATGTCAAGAGACAACTTACGATAATCAGTTGGAAGCTGTTGCTGAGGAACAGTAAGATCTTCCAACAACTTTGAAGCTTCATCCATGCGAGGAAAAAGGTAAGTGCAGTGCATATCCGTACATAGCAAGCAATGATACCTAACCTGTCTTGTTTGAATATTAACCAAAGATTCGCTGGTTGACGGGGCAACATCAACATGATGATCAACGACTGACGACACAAGATGTTTAGACCACACTTCTAACACAAGGGAAAGACCAAGACAGTCCTTGAGAAGGTGATCGCTCTTGCAAAGTCTGCAAGGGAACTTAGCTTTACGAGTGCCGAAAACAGGTACATCAATACCCCAAACATGATGACCAGTTGTTGGTGGGATTCCAACATGAAGGTCAAAGGTTGGAGCTATGACCTTCTGCTTAGTGTTCGTCTTCTTAGCATTCCTTTTTGTCTTCTTCTTACCTGCCCATTTACTAACTTCAGAGTTTTCAACAAATGAAGAGAAATATAGGGAAGTCGATTCAACATTCGATGAAGAAGGAGAAGGATTAACATGAGGTTGATGCTCATGCGGTAAAGGACTAGGATCCGACACAAAGGATGCATTTGGTATAACAGGATTGGAAAATAACCATACTGGTAATCCTATAGTCAATCCAGGAAGGTTCAAAGTAGCCATGAAGGGAGGACCAACATCTCCATAACGGGGAGAAACAAAAGACATACCTTGAAAAGGGTTTTCTTCATGTAACATCCCCATGGACAATACATCAAAAATTTCTAATTAATCAAAGAAACAGAAACAAGGTGTTTATTTTGACTGTCAAGATATTTTATTGATCATGCAAATAACCGTAAGTCAAGCCGAAATATATGAGAAACTAAATCAGATCTACTTACTTGAATCCATGGGAAACACACTTGGAGAATCAACTCCTCCCAACCATAGGAGGCAGCAACTCAATGGTTTGCTCCGCTCCACCCCCGAGCTGGATCACCAACCATGCACCAGAACAGCAAGTAACTTCCTCGCGGCACTCAATCCTCAGAGTCCGTAACAAGCTACAACAAGAAAGCTTCCATGTGGCACTCTCTCTCAGAGTCCGTAACACGCTACAACAAGAAAGCTTCCACGCGGCACTCTCTCTCAGAGTCCGTAACAAGCTAAGCTATGGACTTATGAAACGAGAGAAACACTCAACACATGCATTCACAACAAGGTTTCTCCATGCACAAAACGACGTCCCGTGCTATTCCAGTGCACTCATACATATAGCTTTTTCCCAGGTCTTATGCCATCCCAATCAAATCTCCCATGAGATCTCTAAATCCCTATGATTTAGGATCTTGTCTGGTTGTTGAGTTTTGGATTGGATTTGATTGGTATCAATCAGTCTAGATTGCTTACACATGTTCTTTGGTGCCATGGTTGGTGTCCCCTCATGTAGTTGAGTTCTCCAAGTGTTATTTTCTTTATTAATAAATAAATAAAAAGGTTTGCTGTGCAAATGTCATTTGAGTTTTTGAGTTTCATAACTCATTACATGATAATAAAAAAAATAATACTTTTCAAACCATGAAAATAAAAGTAGTGTCATGGGGGTATTACATTTCTCCCCCCCTTATGCTTAACACCATCCTAGGTGTTCTTTTTATTCCGATCTCCCTTGCTCATTTTGGAACATGGAGGGATATGCTTCCTGCATTTTATCCTCCATTTCCCAATTTACCTCTTCAAGGCTAAAATGCTTCCATTGCACTTTTATTTAAACGATGGCTCGATTCCGGAGCATACATTCCTTCCTGTCTAGAATGCGGAAAGGTTTGGTCTGGAACTCGCTCGCGGGTTCTACCTGAATCACATTCCAGTCAATTATGAGT
>LPNX011122588.1:249234-284457 GCA_001517045.1 Pseudotsuga menziesii
GATTTAGAATGCAGATCCATAAATACATACTCAGATCTGTTCAAGCATCAAACGCGGCAAGGTTGCATTTACCCATTACCGCAGGGATCGCGACCGAAATAAAAGAAAACATATACACATTTGTTCAAAACTCAAACACAGTCTATATAGGGATGAAATTATTTAAGGAAAGTTAATTGATTTTTCTCCAAAATCGAATCCCTTAGATGGAGACACAAGCATCCATATTTCCCAGTTATCAAAATGCAGTAAAAAGAACCGGAAAGGTTAAAATACCAAAATGCAGACCATGATTTCTACCAAAAATTAGACACACTCAAACATTCATGCACATTACAATATCTTCAAACTAAAACAAATCGGATATGGTGGAAAAATGGTGAAGGATTTTGTCCATTTTACTAAGCATCATGGCATAAACAATCAAGTTGCGGGTACTGAATTATTCTCCCAAATCACGAACAAAAGCATGAATACATTCAAATCCAAAACTTATTCAGAATCGTGGGTATCAATTCTTACATCCAAACCCAAACATTAAGAAAAAATAATTTGCAGGCATCAAATCCAGATCCCATATAGATGGAAGACAATTAAAAACCAATTATCAAANAATGAGGCACACCTAGTCTATACATTTTAATATTTATAAAACCAGCGTAATATCATGATTTCACAAAACTATAAAAAGTTTTTTTTTTTTTACTATTAAAGGGTCATATCCTTGTTAGGATATTTACATCGACCACTAAAGTTATTTATAGTTGAAATCGAATTATTATGGGTTTGTGTATAATGGTTAATATATGAACCATTATTACATCGACCATTATTTTAATGAAACTGAACCGTTATTTCATGAAACTAACTCTAAGTGGAGAATAAGAACCTTTATACTTAATAAACGCAATACATAATCTAATTACACTTGTTAGCATTGTGCTCGTGTGTTAAATGAGAAGGGTTTTTAACGCTGGAAACTATTCATAAGGAAATAGCCATAAAAAAATACGAAATAATTTTCCAGCCGCTAGGATTCATAGGCACTAGATCCAACATTATACAGATGAAATCATCAGAACTCCGACATAGATTAATCCAGACCTTATACCGATCAGAGGTATGTAATGAAGTACCAAATCATCCTACAATTGCAGGCGTTTTCAGAACTTCGTATAAATTTTAAGTAGGACCAATCATGGGTATTTATAAAGAAACTACAGCAATTCAGAATTTCCTATAAACTACAATCAGATCCAAACTTGGAGCTTATAAATATTGCACAGAGGATAAGTTAATAAAGAAATCAAAGACATTTAGAAATTGATGCCAGGGACCCAATATTTAGAATTCAATCAGTGTGTAGGCATTGAACAAGAATTCTTCAGATCTATTAATTCAAAACATAGCAATTCACAGTTTGTTGTAGAGATCCCAATCTCTAGGATTCAATCAGTTCGTAGGCAGAGAATAAAAACGTTAAACAACGGTCAAACATAACAAAAACCCATTCCTGGATTGATTTCCTCGTTCAACAGGTGGACTTTGATGATCCTATCACAATTTTAGTATTAAAATTACAGTTTGTACTGTCAGTCAAACTCTGCGATTAAAACAAAATACATACAGATCTTAAATCAAACCCAAACATTCGCAATCAAATCCCCAGTTCATAAATAAATCNAGGTATGCGATTACCTTAGATATGCAATCACAGTCATATCTTAATTAAGATACTAACATAAAAAAAGGAATTTGCAAGCAGATCAAAACGGTTTTCTCCAGATCCAAAATCAGATCGAAGGGCAGCTAAACCATATGTTATATAATGCAGGCGATTTTGGATTTTTCTCCAGATATGTTTATAATCGGATCTATGATTTACACAACAGGAAATAACATGTTCACAACTCAGATTTTCTCATATTCAGACTTCAATTTTCAGCCAGGAAAATAACATATTCACTACTTCATATCTTTCCATATTTAGATCTATTTTTTTTCCATAGAGGGAATCCATTCATACAAAATGGAAAAATTGCACACATACAAACCAATTTCGGCAGTGATTGCATCATACATGTAGATTATAAGGAAAACTACAACCTTCATACATGGATACTTCATTGTATAATTTATAAAACAAAATAATCGCAGGTAGCAATAGTTTTAGTTCACGCAGACATAATAAAAACACAGATGGCAATATGTGCAGTTCATAAGGAAATGAGACGCATGCAGCAATATATATATACAGTTCCTCAAGCAACGAAAACACAGGGATTATCCAACTTGATCCCACATCAAAACTCGCAGGTAGTCTCTTATCTACAGTCGTAAGTATGCATACATTGCAGAAAATTCTTTTATCCATAACCGCAACTGTAGTAGATCGCAGGCAGTCAAAGGGGATCTATAATTTCAAACATTAATCCCCATTTCTAGAGATTGCAGGTGAACTATATATTTAGATCCAATAAAAATTCATTCAAATCACAAACGTTTGGTAAACAAATTCATGCACAAATTTATTCCCTTCAATCCAGGACGTATAAAGTTCATTCAGTTCGCAAATGCAATTCTGAAGAAAATCACAGGAATACCTTCTTATCCCAGATCCAAGGTAAAAAGTTGGACTTCGCCCTTCTTTCTCCTTCGTTTGATATCTCACAACCATCGCAGATCCCTTTCCCAACAGGTATGACAAAAAAATAAAAATAAAACACACTTACAACCAAAACCAAGGCAGGCGTTGGTAAAAGTTTGCAGAGTCCAGAGTCCTGGGTCATCGATCAAACTCAAACCTTGGAAAAGGTATAAAGAGTTTCAAAACTAAAACCATTTACTCATGGCTGTAGATAAGAGTCTTATACATAAGGACACGCGGATCATTGGAGGAATTAATGTTTGCAAATAAATTGCTCGGTGTAGCGTCCACGTAAAGGAGAAATTGCTTACAAGTGTGTTTCTAGTTTATTCCGCCAAAATGTACGAAACACAAGTTACAGTAAATGCTTTCAACGAACATGACTTCGGGACTGAAGTGAAGGGAGCCTACACTAAACGTCTTAGCCAAAAATCAAGGACAACCGTTTGCTCCAATTGAAGCGTTTGCTCGCCTCTTGACCTGGCCCGGTTGGACCTGGTGGGAACTACTACATGAGCCAACACCTTTTCGAAACAAGAAAAAGTAAAATTAGCTCGCCTGCCACAGAGGAAGCTAATGGTGCTGCTGACTTCACCAACACCTACTTTTGTTAGATACCAATCAGGGGCTGATTCACGTCTGGTATTAATGTAACGGATAGGCAACGCTCACTACTTCGTGCTTCAATTGTAACCTCTTCTGGTCTCACGTTAGAGAGCCTCCTCACGGACAACACAACGGCTAGAAGAGAGGAAGTCAGAGGGAGAGGGACAACTAACACACAGTTGAAAACAAAGGTAGTTGGGGCTTCGTCATCACCTGACTTAAGTTCGGATCAGGACTCTCTGGATTTGTAAATTTCATTGAAGTCGCATACCAAGAACCATGCAGCAGTCAAGATCATATATATAAATCACAATCAAACTAGTGTATGACGCACTTAAACACGTATGCAAAGATACAGATGTGAATCGCAGTCACACAGAGTTAAAACGTAGTCAAACAAGTGTAAATGACAGACAAGGAATCATGTGCAGAGTTTATCTAGTTCAGTAATTCTTTATCATGACAAACAACAGACTCATAAACAAATCTCATAGATTCAGAACATAGATTTGGAACACCTGTGAAGGGCCCTTGAGGTCCAGTGTTCAAACGTGGGCTCTGATACCATATGTAACATCCCCATGGACAATACATAAAAAATTTCTAATTAATCAAAGAAACAGAAACAAGGTGTTTATTTTGACTGTCAAGATATTTTATTGATCATGCAAATAACCGTAAGTCAAGCCGAAATATATGAGAAACTAAATAAGATCTACTTACTTGAATCTAGGGGAAACACACTTGGAGAATCAACTCCTCCCAACCATAGGAGACAACAACTCAACGGTTTGCTCCGCTCCACCCCCGAGCTGGATCACCAACCATGCACCAGAACAGCAAGTAACTTCCTCGTGGCACTCAATCCTCAGAGTCCGTAACAAGCTACAACAAGAAAGCTTCCACGCGGCACTCTCTCTCAGAGTCCGTAACAAGCTACAACAAGAAATATTCCACGCGGCACTCTCTCTCAGAGTCCGTAACAACCTAAGCGATGGACTTATGAAACGGGAGAAACACTCAACACATGCATTCACAGCAAGGTTTCTCCATGCACAACACGGCGTCCCGTGCTATTCCAGTGCACTCATACATATAGCTTTTGCCCAGGTCTTATGCCATCCCAATCAAATCTCTAATCAGATCTCTAAATCCCTATGATTTAGGATCTTGTCTGGTTGTTGAGTTTTGGATTGGATTTGATTGGTATCAATCAGTCTAGCTTGCTTACACATGTTCTTTGGTGCCATGGTTGGTGTCCCCTCATGTAGTTGAGTTCTCCAAGTGTTATTTTCTTTATTAATAAATAAATAAAAAGGTTTGCTGTGCAAATGTCATTTGAGTTTTTGAGTTTCATAACTCATTACATGATAATAAAAAAAATAATACTTTTCAAACCATGAAAATAAAAGCAGTGTCATGGGGGTATTACACTTGACTGGTGGTCCCCGGAGAATATCCCATATCTGAACTCTCTAAGAATCTCTAAAACACCACACAAGATCAAACACTACTCAAGTCTAAAAGCCACAAGAAAACTGTGTGAATAGGAGTGGATCAAAAGTCAGGAACCTCATAGGACAGGACAAAAGGATAACTCAGATGGTCACATGAATCCTAAGAGGGTCTCCCAATATACGCTAGGTACGGGGGAGCTTGAATCGGTAGTAGTGCTGTCTAATGCACAGCTGTTCACAAGGGGCCTTTCGATATACAATCGAGTACGTGAAGTACTTTTCTATATACCTCAAGGGTATGTGAAAGGTCGTTTGATATACCGATGATATGTGGAAGAAGTACCGCATGAGTCCTGAGTTGTAGTGCAGACAAATTAACGAAAACTGCTACGTTTTACGACGCCTGAACACATCACTAACTTACACATAGTTACTAAATGATTTTAAACCTAAGCTAGTGTTAATTTTATCTTGAGTGGTTAAGTGGATGCATGATGTGTAGACAGGAAATGTAAAAAGAATGCAAATCCTAGCTACATGACAATGCACATTTCTCTTTCAATGAAAAATACCTAAGGTAGGGAAAGAGTTTTCTGTTAAAACAAGACAGAAATAAGAGATATAAGAAAACCAAGTTCTATTCAAAGGAAACTATGAAGCTTTTAGATATCAACATCAAATACAATTCTTGAAAATACCTATATGAATTCTTTTGATTGAGTTTTTTCTTCAAACAAACATGAATCTGAACAATAAAGAAAAGGAGAATTCTTTCCTAGAGTGCACTAGCTCTATCTTTCTACAATAATAGTCTAAAAAGTGCAAATGAAATCAAAGATACTACACATCTTAACAATACACAAAACAAAGTAAATAAGAACTTTTATTTTTCAAATGCATGTATCAAAATGAAACTTGATATTTATATTCTTTTTCAGATCTACAAATAGAAAAATAGAGAATATCTACAGCACTCTATTCATTTAGAAATCAAAAGGAATATGACAAGCACCCAAACAACTCCAAAACAATCAAGAATTGCTCCAAAACAACCAAAATGAAACCAAGACTAAATGACTGAGGGGAGGAAGGGTTAATGCTGGGTCTAGAGGGTGAATGACTGTCACATGTAGCTTAAAAACCAAAATCCATCAAACCAAAACCCAAAAAAGAAGGAAATTTGAGCCAAAAACTGAGTTTCAAAGGGTGGTACGCTTTCCTGTATTGCACCATAGTGCCCATGAGGGGTAGGTGCACTTGCTCCACTACAAAAGGGTGCCTATGAGGGGACCAACGCTCCTATAAAACTGCAGAAAAGCACCTATGAGGGGACCGACGCACATATAACACGGTGTAAGAGCACCGACGATGCCTTTTATCCTAAGAAAAAGAGCGCCTATATAGCCAACACTTTCGACATTAAAAAATGAAACCAACGACGCTTTGTCTGCATAGCCCAAGTGCGCCGGTGGAGAAACAAAACATAATAAAAGCCATATTTTCTATGGAAGAGAGGCAGAAGGTTTGAGAGTGATCCAAAGAGCATCAAGAAGATGCAAGACACTCTTAAAAGACAAATTATAAAGGAGGGAAGGTCTCTAGAGGATAGAAAAAGGATTGATAAAAAGACATGAAATAAAAAACAAAAATGAAATCAAATCTATGCAAGATCCCCAACGGAGTCGCCAAATTTGTTATCGGATAAATCTACTCAATAAGAATCAAGCAAGATCTCCCTAGTCTAAGTGGATCTAGAACAGATCAAATACAAAATACAATCTACTTTCCTAGATCAAACATAAATGCAAAGAAACAGATAGATCACTTACCTGCAATATGCAAATCCTCTTCTCTCTTTGTTGATCCAAGCTCCAGAATCTTCAGATCTACAGCTGCAAAACCCTATAAAGCA
Source organism: Pseudotsuga menziesii (assembly GCA_001517045.1). NCBI lineage: Eukaryota > Viridiplantae > Streptophyta > Pinopsida > Pinales > Pinaceae > Pseudotsuga > Pseudotsuga menziesii. The sequence goes on from LPNX011122588.1 coordinate 255,857, forward strand.
TGTGGAAACAAGCAAACAATATATGCGTATCCAAACATATAATTGATCTAAGATAATAGTTAAGGAAGAAAGCTCTAAACATTATCAACTCAATAACATTTATGGAAAGAGATTTGTGTTAATGTAATAAAGGAGATACATAGAATTACAATGAGAACGAACATCACAACCTAGCCTTAACGCTGTAATATTTCATCCAATAATCCAAGCCAAAGCCTCCAAAGCAATATAGTAAGCCACCTAGAAATTCCACCAGCATAAAAGTACCATAGACCTTCCTCCCTTCCAAATGGAGAGAGGGTTTAATTTATAAGGCTAAAGGGATAGAATAGGTTGAGGATTAGGAGGAGGGATCTAAGGGATCTTCCCTATAGGCTAGGAATCGAATGCCACTTCACCTAGATAATAGGGATAGAGCTCCACCTCATCCACCTTCGAGAAGGGTCTCGAATCTTCATTTTTTTCCCTCAAAACACCACCTGTGCACTTTCCAAAAAGGGAAAAAGCGTCGTTGACGCTCCTAGTAGTGGGAGACAGAGTGCCGAAACACCTAGCATGAAGGGAAAAAGCACCTTTGGCACTCCTAGCATGAAGGGAAAAAGTGCCTTCGGCTCTCCTAGCATGAAGTACAAGAGCGTCGCCCTTCCTAAAAGAGGGAAAAAAGCAAGAAAATCTCAATCTAAGTCAACTTTAGCAGAGAGAAATTTGGGGATTAGGCAAAGGGTTGACACATGGATCATAATTGTCCCTTTGTTCCATGCAACCCAGATCGCATCTGTTTCACCAACAGGTGCGGTCGACAGTTTTCAGTCTGTTTATTGTGCCCGTTTCAGACCCCTGTTTGTCCCAAACCCTATCCGACCTATTTTTCTTTCTAGATTTGATCTGTTACAACCCCTTGGTGTGTTTGAGATCTCCTCTGCTTGGTTTATGAGTTTCCATAGTTGAGCTCCGTAGTTGAAGCCCCATTCTTGTTTCCTACGTTTGATTAAAATTTCCTTTACTACTCATTTGTTTCAAGCATAATTTCATTATTGGAAGTTTGTTTTTTGCATCTTTACTTTTAATTATTGTTATTTACTGCATTATATTTGCATCTTGACAGTGAGATTGGAACATATTCATCATGGATTGCTGGGTTTGACATACAGTTGCACACAATTCACACCACTAAGTGAAACGCTCTGTTTATGACCCGGAGCAGAGCCTTAAAATTAACTTAAATGCAAACCAACATTGTAACCTTGCTTGAGGATAAAACAATCTTGTAGTAAAGTTAGGACTTTGGGGATAGGCATCCAAACAACACCCCTTTGTCATTCACATTCTGAGACATAGTTGTTGTCCAGTAGGGAACCAAAACCCTCTTGTATTTGTTGACATGGTCACAACCAGCTTGTTGGGAGGCTCCCTGCTCAGCAAGAGTAGGCCGCAATGAAGGGGTTCCAAAAGTTAGGGTGGAATAACGAACTCCATATTGCATCGAAGGATAAATATTCATAGTCCTCCTCATGCATGCCAGCGTATACTGGGTGTCGAGGTCCAAAGGGCTGAAGCATCAGTAAACTGAATGGACGTGTCGTGAAGGGGGTATCCTAGTGGCCAATCTTCTAGGGATATTTTACTTAGAGGTCCTTCTCGATAGTGGGATTCTCTTAGCCTGTATGGCTCTTCCATTTTGTATTGTCTCATTGGGATTTCATCACCCTGCTAAGGATACAATTTGTGAAGGGATTCCAACTTGTAGTTAGGAGATTTCTTGCACTCACAACCAATAGATTAGTGGGTCATTTTCATTTGGTAGGTAGTGTTTCTTGTTGGATTTCTGGACACACTTGTTGTAGACTCGCCTTTCTGTGGCCCACTGTCACAGTTTGGTTTTAGAAGTTGTTGTTGTCCTGTGAGCCTCCATTTTCTATGCTCTCCTTCTACACACTTGGTGGTAGTTGGATTTTTGATCCTGTGATTGATTCTCTCGAGTTTCCAGTCATTTCACAGCACTCCATATAGTCATCATAGCCCCACCATGCTACTCATATAGGCTTAGGGAATACCCCCCAGTTGGTTTCTTTGAACCGACATCATCAGAGCCATATTTGACGCCACTCACCACATTCGAAACCACACACAACCTCTGAATCTGATTTAGATTCCTACCAGTTCGAACCTACCTTGTTCACTGCTCCATCTAGCCCCATGGTTGGTGCACATCCTGACCCCTTCCAAGGGGGGGTTGTTAGTAGTGGGATCATGTCCATTCAACCCACCATCACAGGTATCCATTAATCCGGGCCCATAGGCCTTGGTATTAGTGGGCCCGTTGTCACTGCACACACTACTGCTGGTTCAGTACCCACTAGTGGTGGTTCCATTATAGCCACCGTTGTCACTACCATTCCATCTTATATACCTGGGGGTAGCGGACCTTCCATGTCCATGTCAACTATTCCTACTATGGGAATTCAACCTCATCCACCCCCAGTTAGGCATGGGAACTACGTTCCTGCAACTACCGGCACCATTGCTGGTCCTTCCCGAGCCACCCTTGGCTCTAGCTTACCTTTTATGGCTAGTCTTAACCTGCCAGATTTGGCATGGTTAACCAATGACCCCATTGATTGCCACCCACAATGGCCTCCTATAACTACGAAGCTTCCCTTAGACATCCCTAATTTTGAGGGCAAGGCGGGAGAGGATCCTTAAAATCACTCATGTCATTCCACCTGTGGTGTTCATTTAACAACATTTTCGATGACCCTGTTCGATTGAGGTTGTTCTAGCGCACACTTACGGGTGTTGCGACCAAGTGATACATCGAGCTGCCTTATGATACTTACCTCGACTTCACCTCACTCACTTCGATGTTCCTTTAGTACTTTCAATTACCCGTCCATTATGACGAGGGAGTAGAGATCCTACTATCATGTCTCGAGACCACAACTACCCATATCACGAATCATATCCATGAATAGCGTTGTCGTTGTAGCTTGTGTAAGATCCAGTTAGACTGTAGGATCTTCCTTGACTGGTTCGTCAAAACCTTACTCCCCCCCATAGCCAAGGACGTCGCATCTGAGCGACCCAAAACCAAGGAGGAAGGCATCCTTAAGGTTCAATAGTTCGATTTGATCTATGCCCAGTTCGGTTACTTATATACCATTATACCCAATGCTCATCGAGTTGGCACCACTCACCGTGATATGCCGGGGGCATCTCACGTTGCTGATGGAGTTATCGGCTCTATTACCCAACACCCCCAATTTACGTGACCTCTCCCATGATGCCACCTCATCTGGGTAACACCCATAGTGTCTCCAAACCGATTTATGCCCCCGATTACTCACGTGTGAAGGCTCACTCTGGAGCTACTTCATCTTATGCTCTCCCTGGTTACGCCCCTGATTACTCACATGTGATGGCTCAGTCCGAAGCCACCCCCTCCTACACACCTCCCACACCAACTCCTCATTTTCATGGACCGACTTGTTTGGCACACTCGTGTTCTGGATGGATGGCTGGATTTGTATCCCCTCTAGCTCCTCTAGTCTATTATGCACCATCTGTGCAACCCACTCCAGCTCCGACCCCGACTCCCCCAGTTTCTACGGGACAAGTTTATGCTCAGAAAAAAATTCCTAACCAACCCTCCCTCAATAACCAACAAGGGTAGGGAAAGAACAAGAGAGGTAGGAATCAGGGCAACAACCATCCTCAAGGAGGAAGCAAGCAGGCCAACCCTCCAAACAACAAACGTGTCAAACCTCGTGCACAAAATCCTGAACGTCCTAATCAACTTGGAAAGAACCCACAGTTATGGACCAATCACCCGTGTGCTATCTGTAACACCTACGGTCATTACACTCATCAGTGTCCTCACATGGCTCGCGTCGAACAACTCCTCCAAAACGACAGTCAACGTGATTTGAACGCGTGTAATACCCCCATGACATTGCTTTTATTTTCATGTTCTAAAAATTATTTTTTATTATGTAATGAGTTATGAAACTCAGAAAAAAAAACTCAAATGACATTTGCACAACAAACCTTTTTATTTATTTATTAATAAAGAAAATAACACTTGGAGAATTCAACTACATGAGGGGACACCACCATGGCACCAAGGAACATGTGTAAGCAAGTTAGTGTAATTGATACCATTCAAATCCAATCCAAAACTCAACAACCACACAAGATCCTAAATCATAGGGATTTAAGGATCTGATTGGAGATTTGATTGGGATGGCATAAGACCTGGGAAAAAGCTATATATATGAGTGCACTGGAATAGCACAGGACACTGTGTTGTGCATGGGAAAAACGAATGCCGAGTGCATGTGTTGAGCGTTTTTCTATTTTATAAGTCCATTGTGAAAACTTGTTACAGACTTGAGGATTGAGTGTCGCGAGGAAGTTACTTGATGTTCTGGTGCATGGTTGGTGATTTAGCTCAGGGGTGGAGCAGAGAAAACCATTGAGTTGCTGCCTCCTATGGTTGGGAGGAGGTGATTCTCCAAGTAGTTATTGTCAATTTATTTTTTCAAGTAAGTATTTTTTTTATTATGAGCTAGTTTGTACATAATACCGGTTTAAAGAATAAATTATAGATTCGATTCCTATAGGTGATTTAACATCTACTTTTGATGATTTGTACTAATTATCTAAGAAATGAATGCAATATTTGAATCATTCCTTTGTTTACTAATATCAAGATCTGGCGTGTTTTCAAACTCAAACATGCATAAGTTTTCTAGCTACGAAAATAATTTTTAGAAATAAATCGATTTGAGGTATCGCTTGTTTTTATTAATGCTTCCCTATTCTTGATTATATCGAATTTAAAACCCAGAACTATTAACTGTACTCTCACTGCTTTGAATAAAGTTCTGTAAATCTTACTTTTCTTTTGCGTGCAATTTACTCTGGATTTTCTGTAATGTATGCTTAGATCTAAACTCATAGCATTATATTTTATCAGTAGGGAACCGATTCACACCCCCAGTGTTAAAGAGATCATAGATATGAAATTATAGCATTATATTTTATCAGTTAATATATTTTTCTATTGCTTGCTATTTCTATCCGACTCTGGATTCTCTGCAATGTATGCAGTTGATGAATGATTCACATCTACTTTGGGTGTGCTTGTTTTTATCCCAGCTTTGCGTTTTGAACTTTTTCCAAATCAGTTTTGATAAATGGAATATATAAATATTATAACGTAGACCCAACTTGTGTATGAACCCAGCCATGCGATTGAGCCCCAAATTGCTTCTGATTTGTGTCTCTATCATTTTATGTCTTTGTTTTGGATTTCTTTATGGATCTCGATCTATTTGTCTGCGTTTTTTTTTCCTTTATGGATCTTTGCTCAAGATCCATCTCAGTTGCAGCTTTCTAAAACCTGCGATTCTATGTGTTTTTAATTACAGACTTTGTATGCGTCTGCCTAGTGAATATTCAATATGTGTTTTCTTTTATAAAAACTTAGATCCTGGACAACATTTCCATTATGAGTACAGATCTGGAAGTGTGTGTGTTTAAGCCAATATCTGCATTTATATTAGACCCGGAGAGACCTCTGATGTTTGCTTGTTGAAACCTAGATCCTGGAAGTCTACGTTGAAATCCTTGTATGTTTTATTTTTTTTATAAATTTATAAATCTAAATCCATCGGCAAAATGTTTTTGATGTGCATTTTGAACTTTTTTCAGAGCGGCTTGATAATTCAGATCTGACTAGGCGTTGGCTTTGGTTTCTGTAAATTTTATTTTATTTTTATAATGATCCTCAACACTCAGATTTGATCACGGCTTCTTCAAATCGGTGAGGTCTATGTTGTTTTTATTTTTTTTTCTTGATTTGCAAATTGTATAGATTTATCTTAAATCATATCCAAATCCCGCGATTTACTCTGTATGCCTTTTATTTTGTTTGGGGATACGGTCGATTGCGGTTTATTTGTGAGCTCCAGCTTTTAAGAGAAATTCATGTCTAATTCTTTGCCGTGGGTTACGTTTCTTGTTTATATTTTACTTCAGATGTATGGATTGATGCATGGATCTTGTTTTAGTTTGAATTTTAACATTTACGCCTCCCCTTTTTATTTTCCCTTTTTTTATTTCTGAGATATATCAATCCATTTCCATTTTTTTTAAACTGTTCAATGTATAGCTCTGCCACGGGAAGATGGGGTTTCGTCTTGTAACATTCTCATACATATAATACCTTTGCTGGTATTATTGATTTGGAATTTCTTTATTTTAAATAAAGAGTTTGCCTTTTTTGTTATGTAAATGTTATATCTTCGTAACTATTTAGTTTTGAGAATCATCCCAAAGTAAGAATGTAAAGGCATCCGCGTGGCATCAAATCGTAAGATGACTAGTCTTATTTTCAATAGCTTGGTATTTTTTTATACCTTATTAATATATTCATACAAGTTGGAAGATTTGAAGTTCACTTAAAATACCTTGCAAATATCTTTTTTTATTGTTAGCGATTGCATTTTTGTTAAGGCTAAATTAAATAAGGAAGCATATTAGCCACCATATATATCTTTAGGATTTTGACTCGAAGCCGGAATGTATGAGATGAATATGAGCATACATGTTATTGCAACATGTATAGATATTTGATACATAACTAATATAAATTTTATGATTTATTTTATATGTTTTTATTGTTAAAAAAAAGGAAAAGGTGAATTATCATATTTCCTTTTTATGAGGGAAAGAGATTGCATTTTTACATATTTTATGTATTTATTTTTTTAGAATGGTTATATATACTTGTAATACAATGAATTGTATTGATGGGGTTACCTTGTATACTTATATTTCTTTTTAGTGCATTTTTTTATGAGAAATTGAACTTCCTTCAACACATAATACAGATTTGGATTTGTATATTATCTTTATTATTTTGAATGGAGATGATTATACCATATTTTGTTGTTATGATTTTTGGGTACGTTACATTGTGGTATGGGAGCCCAAGTTAGGACACTTGGCCCTATGGTGTCCATACACATATTTCTGCAAACTAACAAATATGTAAATTTTGTTCTTATTACTTGTATAGTAGAAAACTATTTTACTAAAATGCAGGAAGATATGGCTGGCAGACGATCCCCTACCCCACCTGCATGGGTTGAACCTAATAATGAGGATCCCCCTAATAAAAACATTGTTAATATTGAGATTCTACAAACAGTGAGGGACTTACAATAATAAATTATGAACTTTAAGGGTGAACATGAAAGGGTACTGAAAACTAAAAAAGACTTAAATGAATCCCTATTGTATAAACTGAATGAGATAACTAATGAAAAGAGAAAAAAGAAACATAAACAAGAAAACTCATCCTCTGACTGTCCTTACTCTGACAGAAGCCATCTATCTGGTGAATCAAAGCATTCTAGTGATAGTTTTGAGGGCAGACATAGGAAGAAGAGAAAATATAAAGATGAGCTAACGAGAGAATTCAAAAAAATAAATCTTCCTACCTTTGACGACGAAGTAAAAAATGGAGAAGAAGCTGAGGCTTGGCTCTTTGGGATGAAGAAGTACTACACTATGTACAATTACTCCAACTCCATGAAGGGAAAAATGGCGATCTTCAATCTAGTCAGAAAGGATGAGATTTGGTGGCAAGACTTAAAAAGAGAAAAACGAATAAATGATAGGAAAGTAAGTTGGAAATGGTTTAAAAAGGAATTTAAAAAGGAATACCTCTCAGAATATTACTACAAAGGGAAACCTAAGGAGTTTTATGAGCTACGACTAGGATACATGTCCATGCATGACTTTTGTACTAAATTCTTATCCCTGTTAATATATGTGCCTTACGTAAATGAAGAAAAACCTAGAATACAGATATTTCTAGGTTGCTTTCGTAACTTTTGTAAAGACAAACTAGAGTTCAATGAAACAAAAACTTTGTATGAAGCAATGAGGAAGGCCAAATTAACATATGACCAATCCAAGAGTAAAAGTGAAAATCCTTATAATTTCAAGAGAAGAGATGGAAGTAGTTTTAATAGAAAAGAGTTCAAACCTTTTAATAAACATAAAATTTTCTAGAAAAATATGTTTAAGGACAAACAACCAACAATAAGAACGGAGTATAAACAACCTATGAGAACTACTGAGTATAAAGATAATACTTTTAATAAGAAAAGTGAAGAAATAAAAAGAGAACCCTTGCAGTGTTGGGGTTGTAGGGGGAATCATTTCTATTGGGATTTTCCTCATAAAAAGGATAATCAAAACATTCACACAGTTCAAGAAGCAGCCATAGTGGGAGAAGTTGCTCGGAACATACCACAGATTAGTACAGCATTGGACAATCATCAAGCGGATTTTTAACTCTCCATGATTGAGGTAGATGGTAATATACTTGACAAACCTATTTCTATATTAATTGATTCTAGTTCTACCATAAGTTAGTAGATTTGTGTAAAATGAGAAAGTATGATTTTGAAAAATCGTGGTTAGTGCAATTAGCCACCAGAACAAAAAGAAAAGTAACCAGTTTTATTTCTAGTTGTGAAGTTCATATGAAAGATTTGATTACCAAAGTAAATTTGAATGTTTTACCATTAGGATATTAGGATGTACTGATTGGCATGGATTGGCTGGAAAAACATAAAGTTGTGCTAAATTTTTTTGAGAAAACTTTTGATTGTATTGATGCAAACGGTGAAAGTAAAATGGTTAGAGGGATTCCAAAGAAGGTGCTTACTAGGAAAATTTCTGTCTTGCAATTGAAAAAGTGTGCTAGAAAAGGATGTAGGGTTTTTGCGGTACACATCACCGAAACTAATGTTAAGGAAACAAAACCTAGCTTAGAGGATCTTCCCTTCTTAAATGGTTTTAAAGATGTATTTCCATAATAGATACCAGGACTACCTCCGAGGAGGGATATTGACTTTACCATTGAATTGGTACCTGGAGTAGTACCTACCTCGAAGGCCCCTTATCGAGTGAACACACCTGAGTTGGTAGAATTAAAATTACAACTACAAGAATTAATAGATAAAGAATATATTAGACCGAGTGTGTCTCCATGGGGAGCACCTGTCTTGTTTGTTAAAAAGAAGGATGGCACGTTGAGGCTCTATGCCAATTACAGACAATTAAATAAAATGAAAATTAAGAATAGATACCCTCTCTCCCGCATTGACGACTTGTTTGACCAAGTATGGGGAGCATCGATATTCTCTAAAATCGACTTAAGGTCTGGTTACCATCAAGTAATAATTAAGGACGAGGATGTCCATAAAAATGCTTTCAAAACAAGGTACAGGCATTACAAGTTTTTGTTCGTACCATTTGGCTTGACCAATGCCCCAACCACGTTTGTGTGTTTAATCATAGTGTTCTTCACAAATTTTTATATAAGTTTGTAATAATATTTATTGATGACATATTAATATACTCTAATATGTTTCCCTCAACTACAACATAGTTGATGACTTGGCCCAATATCCTACAACAATGTCCGCTTTGGAAGTTCTTAAAACTTTCCCATCACAACGTAAAACGTTGTTGTCCATGTTAGGTGTCATTGATTTCTCTGATTCCAAGTTGATCACCTTTAACTTGGATCAAGGAGAGCCCAATATTACTTCTACCATTGCCTTCCAAGTTCCAGTCTCAATTCAGAATTTGGTCGTACATCAATGCATTATTGATGAGGGGACATCCACCTGCATTATGTCAACTTTCGTTTGGTAGAAATCTAGGTCCCCTACCCTTCAACCTTCCACCACCACTCTCCGTCCCTATGATGGTCTCTCTACTCAGCCTAAGGGAATTGTCACGAACGTTCCTGTTGAGTTAGTCGATAAAATAGTGTTGATTGACATTGAGGTTGTCAATGCCCAACTTGATTACAACCTCGTCCTAGGACGTAGCCATATGTATGCCATGCGAGATGTGGCCTCTACCATTTTTCGACTCCTGATTTTCCCTCATGATGGGAAGATCGTGACTGTCGACCAGTTGAAATAATATGATCCTAAGGGGCCGACCACACCAAAACACATCCTTCCAACTATCGACACCACCATCGACAACATGTCCATTCCATCTTTATCTATTGTTGGTTCGGGCCTGTTCACCAACACTCCTATGACGGACACCTTTTTGTCTCTACCACCTCCACCTTCATCGACTGACATATCAGATTTGTGCACCATCACGTTCGGTACCATTCCAAACACATCGCAACCTTAGTTGAAACCCCAACCACATTCATCAGGGAACTATTGGGGTTCCTTCCTGGTACACACGATTCCCTTCCTTTTTCCACCATCTGGCATCGTGAACAAGCCTGTCATGGCTTCTCTCAACTTACCTAATTTTCGATAGGGAATTCCTGTTTGGTACCTCGATCCACCCACCCCGCCCCCGACTCCCCAAGTCGTGTTGACTCTTGTCCAACCCATTGAGATGGTGTCATACCCACCCACTGGTCCATTGAAGACTACTCCCATCTCCAAGCCTACCCCTCCTCCTCCAAAGAAGGCTAGGGGAAAGGATGACAAATAAACAACTGAACCACGCTCGACTCCTATTTTTGTTTTGTGCGATATCCAAGGCCATGCGACACATAACTATCGTGATTTGTCTCTCCTTCGCACCCATATGGACACTATAGATGAGGCCAATGGCACTTTAGTTGTCACCATCCCAGATCCATCAGTGGTCAAGAACAAGTCATTGTGAACCAACCATCCTTGTGCAGTTTGTGGCTTGTATGGTCATTACTCTCACCATTTCCCAGACTTGCCTAAGTATCGGTAACTCCTTCGTGACCTTCAGAAGCAATGTCACGAGTCCAAAATTACTGTCCTTGAGGAGATACACCCTCTGACTTCTTCCTCAGACACAACCAACACCATATACATGATCTCCAATTCCAGTAGTCGTTACGTTCACTCAGACATAGAGGATCCCTCCGATATATCTACACATTGTTTTAGCAATGATGAGGAAATCCTTGAAGCTCTTTCGAGTCCTAAGTACCCTTGGGATGATATGCACCATCGCTCAATATTTATCCCTGATGAACCTCTTTCATTGTCAGATCAATACTCAGTTGAAGCCAAATACTTCATCCATGGAAAGGTAGACTGGTTCAAGAATCCCATTCTGGCCCCCGATGCCTTTGAAGAGAGAAACATGGCCAATATGTCGCCAACTGTTAAGGTCAATATATCGACTAATCCCGAAATAGTTGAAGATATTACACTCAGAGCATCTCTCTACCCTAAAACATTGCTTCTTACAAAGCACTTTTTTAGGAATTTTGTGATATTTTTGCTTGGTCCTATACTAAGATGCCTGGGCTTGATCCATCTATCGTCAAACATCATATCAACACATGGCTTGATGTTGTGCCTACACAACAAAAGAAAAAACCCATTCACCCCTCAAAGGCTCCTGCGGTCAAGCCTGAGATCGAGAAACTGTGGGAAGCAACTTTCATATAACCCATCACGTATACCACTTGTGTTTCTAATCCTGTTCCCATCACCAAAAAAAAGGTACCATTCGAGTCTATACTGACTTCCATGACTTGAAATTAGCATGTCCCAAAGGCAATTTCCCCACTCCATTCATTGACCAAATCATTGATGTGTGTGTCGACCATGAAGTCTTTTATTTCATGGATGGTTTTTCCAGTTATAACCAAATCCATATTAAGAAAGAGGACCAATACAAGATTGCTCTCACAACCCCCTGGGGAACGTTTGCGCATCTAGTTATGCCATTTGGCCTTAAAAATGTTGGAGCCACTTTTGAGCGGGCCATGACGTCCTGCTTCCATGACCTTATCCATATCATTTTGGCCTACCTAGACGACCTCACCAATCGCTCTTGTAAGCATTCATAGCATCTAGATGACTTACGACAAGTCTTCTTATGACGTCGCAAATACAACGGCCACTTGAACCCTCTCAAGTGTGCGTTTTGTGTCCCAGATGGGCATTTACTCGGGTTTATCATCTCTTCCAAAGGGATTGTAGTTGATCCTCTAAAGGTTCAATCCATTCTAAATCCCCCACCACATACTTTGCGCCAACTATAGAGTCTCCAAGGCAAGGCCAATTTCCTTTGCCGAAGGTTCTATGCCTGAAGTCGTCCACCATGTAGTAAAATTTTGTCATAGTTTTGTTTTTTTGTTTTAAACCGTTCTTATCAAGAGTTTGTTTCCTTGGTTGCTCCATATGGATCCTACCTCGCATCACTACATTGGTTTCGCTAACAGAGAAAGCAGATGGTATCCTAATCTCACCTCGGCTGCGTGGGTCATTTATTCCCCATCACATGAGTTGATCCATATTGACGGAATGTGTGTTGCCATTGCTACCAACAACCAGGCTGAGTATGACAGTGTCGTTGGTCTCCTGAATTCTACTCTCCACTTGGTTATTCGTCACTTTGATGTATTCCTAGACTCCAACTGCTTTCCTCCCAATTGAATAACTGCTATCAGGTATGCAATCCTTGTCTATTTAGAAAGTTCTTGTGCACTAGACATTTGGTTAGACATTTTGAATCCATTACATTCATGCATGTTCCTAGAAGTATCAGTAGTGTAGCAGACCAAATGGATAATGACGATCTAGAGTGGCACATCAGTCATCGCATATAGGAAGTAAAACTGCATCATGCATCATCATATAGTCATGCATACATATGTCATATACATCATATAGCCATCATCATAAAAAAGACTCATAAAAAATACATAAAAAGTGCACCCATGTGCATATAAATATCATGTCATAATGTTCAGTACAAAATGAGGAGCTCCACAGTCTTTCTTGGCTGAGCATACATAACATACAAAAATCGTAGTGGACCACTACACCAGGGGAATCATCACTAGTTTCTAGTCAGATTCAAATTCCTCCTCCTGGTACTCTATGTCTGTGTCCTCCTTTGTGTCCTCCTCATTAGAGTCCTCCTCCTCCTCCTCCTCCATCGTCACATCACCCTGTGTCGCTGCTCTGACATACTCAACAACGACTACCATCCTCCTCATCAAGGGGATCCACTCTGGAGGAGCATGGTATCATGCGGCGATTAGATCATTGTCAGGGTACTTCTATCCATCATCGGTGACCCCATCCAGTAAGCACTATATGTCGAGATGAAGTGAGTCTAGTGTACTATGACGCCTCCTATGCCAGTGAGAAGGTGGATCTAACCCCTCTACTATGCCCCTCAGCCTCTGATAGCCTGCTGGAGGACGTGGCCCGATGCATGCACATGCACATAGTATGTCATCAGTATCTATCACACACATAAATTGGCTACCAGTAATCTAGTTAACTATATATGAATGAAACCACATAAAGCATCATGTATATGTACCGTTAGGTCCCTAGGCATGCCCTGGAGGTCAATGCATGTCAGGATCTCCCTGATAATCCATGCCAGCATATGGATAGTCCTCTTTAAGGACTGGTAGTTGCTTCCACTATGAAAAGACCTCCTGGGTGAAGAATCGGCCCACTAAGTCGCCTCCCTCCCAGCTCATCATCTCATTCCACCTCCTCATGCGAGGCTCGCGAGGTCCCCCTCTCACACTGCCAGATGTAGTCGTAGGGTAGGTAGCTGCTCAAAAAATAATGAGCATAAAAACAAGGAGAAACATAAGTGCCCTCCCATTGAACTGGCATGGTTCAGTGCACGTCGAACTTGTGCCAGGTACATCTGGGCCCACCCAAAGTAGGTGCCCCTTAGCACACGCTCCATAATCTAGAGTTAGTCGCTTGATATCTTATGAGGTCCATATGACCCGAGTATCCGCAGCACCATTGATACCACAACCTAAGTTGCACACCAGTATGTACGACAAGTGTACCATCGCAGAGGCATAGCAATGCATCTCGTAGAGGTCATCTAGTGACACCCCATGTGTGAGCTTCGATGTAGTGTCACCGATCACACCCAACATAGGGAACCCAGTCATAAAATATATATCAAGGAGTGTGATCTCGATCTGCTCCTTCTGGATGATAAAACACTTAGCATCCTAGTCCCATAATCTCACTATCTTGTCCAACAACAGTTTTGATGAACACATGAGCGGGATATGGAATTACTTCCATAACCCATAGTGAGCGAGCATATCCTGCACTATTGGATCATCTCGTACCTCATATTGGAGGTTCCCAATATCTCGGTCTCGCCACACCACCCGTGGAATCCTGCACATACACACAGACCCTTTCAGGTCTAGTCATGCACAAAAAATCATTCTGGGATGAGCCGCCCATGTTCAGCCTTTTTGTGCGACCCAAGTCGCACAAAAACCTTGAATAGGAGCGATGGGGTCGCTCATTCCTATTGAACGAGTGTGACCTAGTTCGCGCCTGTCTCAATTATAGGTGCGACCGAGTCACACTTGTTAGCTTGATATGAGCGACATGGGTCATGCATTTTCCCTCTAAAAGTGTGACTCGACCCTACGAACCCCCTGATCTCGGCATAAGCCCTAGGATGAGTAAAATCACAAACTAAACCAGTGAAAAAGACGGATTCAACGAGATCTCTTACCTTCAATTCACAACTCAAAAAACCATCGTTCTAGTTGGAAGAAATCAAGATTTGAAGTCTAGGGTCCTCCACTCCAACTCAAAAATGAACAATAACAATGACACATGTCGTGTGATCCCCCCTATTTATAGGTGTCCATTGGGTCTAGTTTTCTTTCGTGCGCCATAGAGTCATCTGGAGTTCGTTTGAGACACCGTTCACACCACCTGATTTGGTTTTTCATCCTCTATACTTTTACGAGACCCTCATCTCATTCTCTCACTATGAATTTTTGGGCCATTTCCTTGAATTCACCCCGATTTACGTGCCATCATGTGAATCTCCCTTTGTATGTATTGGCATTTTCATGAGCCATCTGCTCCATCCATACTGCACAGTTGGCCATCTTTACCGCCATACATCATCCTGCAAGGGGTCCCCATCAATGTTCTGCATTTATTCCTCTCATCCATGTTCACATGATCACCTCTTTCCATATATCAAACACTTCCCCCTTGCTTGATTAACCATTACAAAGTTTTTGTTAAGCTCTTTTTTTACTCCCAAAAGAATGAAAATATTGCCGAGCATGCACGCTTCCTTTCACG
The DNA here is from genome assembly GCA_001517045.1 of Pseudotsuga menziesii. Lineage (NCBI taxonomy): Eukaryota > Viridiplantae > Streptophyta > Pinopsida > Pinales > Pinaceae > Pseudotsuga > Pseudotsuga menziesii. The sequence continues at coordinate 271,021 of LPNX011122588.1, forward strand.
CTCGTTAAAGTATTTGAAAGGGAGTCTATGTGGCCTCATTTATTTCCTTTTTTGGACGATGTATACTATGATAAAAAAAGGATCACCCTAGCACCTTCCAGCTAGGAATGTTTCCCTTTGTATACTTTTATTCTTTCTCAGACATTGGGACCGTAATTTACGAAAAATATCAATATAGGTTGTCTTTAAGCTCTTTTCCAAACTTCTCACCAAGAAAATATTGCCAAGCAAACTTGGTTTCGCTCATGCTCGTAAAAGTATTCGAACGATCGTCTAGTCAGTATAGGTTTAACCTTTTTTGTCCTGGTTGGAATACCAACGGTAAAGAATTATTCCTTCCCCAAAGGTTGGGAGAGCTCTCCTTTGTACACTTTTATCCTTTTTTGGGCATAGGGGACTACATACAAAAAAGAGACTACACTGGAATCTTCTTCCTATTTTCAGACTCTCCGAGAATGAAAACACCATCGAGCATTTACTTTCTCGGGCTCGCTAAAAATCCACGAGATCGTGTCATATTGAGCTTACTTCTATCGCTTCTTCGTTCTCCTTAAACTATGAAGAAGGCCAACATAGTGTCTTTAGGCGCCACCCCTTATGATATCATAGTATGGAAGCTTCCCCCCATTGGGTCTCCTTTGTTCAGAGTATTCTGCGATGAGTCTTCCTTGGATCCCCTAGATACCACTTATCTAGTTACCTCCTTCAGTATTTCCCATTTGTAGTTATCTTCCCAGTATTACAGCTATGATCCCTCTCCCATGAGTTAGTTTCATTTGTTTCCAGGTCATCCCTGCCGTCATACTCTAAACAAAGAAAGTTTGAGTCCCTCGTACTCCCTTGCCTCTGTTCCCCCATTCGACGTGTCAGTCACTAGATTTTTCCATCTTTGGTTATCCCCCTCATGCTTCTAGTCAAGGACACATCATTGTCTTGATTAGTTGCAGCCCTCCCTCTGTCGACGCCAACACATCTATTCAAGAGGATAGACCTAGAGGTCCCTGTATCCTGGTCTCATCCACCGCATTGATGAGTTCCTTGGACCACTTGAGAGGAGTCATTAGTGCCTCTCAGGATGGTTGTGTCTCACGTGCTCGACTTCAGCTACATCATTGCACCATTGAGATTCGTAGAAGTTATTGGCCTGTTCATTATTTGGTTGAAGAACCCGGTTGTCACCTGACTCTAGCACCTTGGTGATTCTACCATGGGACCCACATAGTTTCATGTCCCTTGTGATTTTTGGGCTGCATTGGCGACAATGTTTGGAAGCCCTAGTGTTGTGCTTCCATGTATCTCCAGTACTTGATATTGCACATTGTACCACAGAGATTCTAACTCTTAGTCAATGAGTCCATATATATGTACACCTCCAAATTCAACAGAGCATCATTTGTGATGATATTGCATTCCATGAGAATGCCATTATTCCTATGTATCAGTTCTTCAGTTCATCATTGTATTTAGCCTCGCATTGAGGCCACCATTATGTATCATCATTTGTATATGTACTAATTGGATCCCATGTTTTTAAGCCTTGATCCCATTATTTATTCTTTTGACATTATTACGAACATAGGTATGCCCATATCATCCATATACATGTCACACATTATATGTATCTCATCCATTTTTGAGAACCCATAATAAAAAACCAAAAGGCACCGTACTCAAACGAGGAAGCTCCACTTCTCTGCATGTCTCTCTAGTCTCTCCATTGTTGTCACCATTATTCCCATGATCCCATGATGTCCATCGGCCATACGATGAGCTCCTACCCTCACACATCAGGGGGCAATATGTTAACACTAAAAAGTGTTCACATAGATCTACATGGTCTAAATCATATACATACATCATATTCCTACCATATTTCCCTTACTTTGGACGTTCACGATTGTATTTCCACCAAAAATGGTCCAAAACATCATTATTTACTATGGTTTACCCTCTCTCTCTACCAAAAAGGGTAAAAAACCCTAAAAAGGAAAAAGGGTTAGAAAACCACATGAAAATACCATGGGTCACCACCTTGGGTCAAAAAACCCTAGGACCATATTATAAATACATTATGAAGGGCTCTCCCAAAACGCCTTTTTCTGATTTTCATTTGTGGGTACGCTATGACCCTTTTTCTCTTAGGTATTCACATACTCCCTTTCCACCATTCTTGTTGCCATACCATTCCCACAGTGTACGTTGAGACATTCTCCATACCCATATTGGATCCATTCCCTGTTTGAAAAACTGTTCATGGAGACAACTGGAGAACCAACCCGTGGAGCTGCAAAACCACTTCCGAGAACAGATACGGTCACCCACTTTACAGGAGAAAGTTGTGTTTAATTTTTTATTTATTGCATTAGTTTAGCTGAGATATACGTTAAAAATGATAAAAATATTTTCTTTTTGTTATTAGTTTAGTTTTCTTTTCTATTTTCCATTGAACTCTTCCTTACGATCACAACAATCTAAGGTTGTTACTTTTGCACGTAGCTGGGGAGAAATCCCTACTATAGGATTCTGGGGTGCATTAAGTCGACCTCATTCGCAATATTCATCAATGGATCCCCCTCCAATTTCTTCTGTCCAACTAGAGGCTTAAGCCAGGGCTTCCCCATTTCTCCATCTCTCTGTTTATTAGTAACAAAAGCACTCAGAATATCTATTCACAATGCAAGGGAGGTAAGGATGATAAAGGTGGTAATAATTTTCAACCAAATTGAACTTACCCATGTTTTGTTTGTAGATGACGTGTTAATGTTTGGAGAGGGAAGCTTTGGAAACTTGTAAAATGTGGTAAAAGTACTAGATGCTTATCAGAAAGAAATAGGGATGGAAATCAATTTGGAGAAGTCAAAGTTATCATATAACAATGTAATAGAGGACATACTAACACAATCCAAGGAGTTAATTCCAGTCTCAACAACCCCTTTATAAGAAGTTTTCAAATATCTAGGGTTTCAACTGAAACCAAATTCTTACTCGTTTCATGATTGGACGTGGCTCTACGAAAAAATTGATAACAGAGTTTTTATGTGGACCAATCAATTCCTTTCAAGGGGAGGGAGATTAGTCCTACTAAAAGTAGTATTGCGTAGAATCCCTATCTATCGGGCTTCAATATCATACATTCCTAAAGGGATACTAATGAAAATAAGGAAAAAATGCCTATCCTTCCTATGGACAACAAATAAAAAAGTAGAAGGAATTCCATTAGTGAAATGGACCACCTTAGTCCTCCGTAAATCCAAAGGAGGCTGGGGAATCAAGAACCCTGATATCTTTAGCAAAGCTCTAGCGGCCAAATATTTGTGGCGTATGTTTGAGAATCCTGAGACACCATGGGGAAGAACAATGAGAGTGAAATATTGCCTTGATTCCTCAATAGAGGAATGGTTCAAACAACCGATTAAAACACACAAAGGAGGATCTTAATGCTGTAAGTCTTTTGTTACGGTGTTTCCTTTAATATCAAATTGGGTAACATGGAAAATTGGAGACAGAAGAAGCATCAAAATTGGACGGGACTCGTCGGAAGGATCAGGTGAAAACTTTAGATTGTTAGAACAACTTATTACACAGCTAATGGATAGAGGAGTCACACTATTAGCAGATGCGAGCGCTCAGACTGAGGATGAAAACAAAGGTACATTTTGGAAAATAGCTCAGGACTTGGGGCTCATAGAACATGAAGAAGCAGAATGGAACAGATATATAAGTCATGACTCAGCTTGGGGCAAGCTTCATTCAATTAAGAGAGGAGAGGGATAAATTAATTTGGACTTGGAAAAAGAAGGATGGAAAATTCTTAGTGAAAATGGGTTATGAAGCAACGATTCAATTGGAACATCAACATACAAATTGTTGGTGGTGGTAAAAAGTATGGAAAATCCAAGCTCCTCTTAAAGCCATCTTAACTCTGTGGCTTGATTTGAATAACAAATTGTTGACTTGGGAAGCACTACTCAAACAAGGCTTCAATGGGCCTGGATTATGCTTGGTATGCAGAGCTGAAGGAGAATCAAACTCGCATTTTTTTTCACTTGCATATATGCAGGAACACTGTAGAAAGAAGTTAGCTACAACCAGGATCCATCTTCTAATCCATATGAGGACGAGTCTCTTGAGCACAAAATAAAAATTGGTGATGCAATGAAGCGTTATGTACCCACAAAGCAATCCCATATCTATTTGTTTTTTCAATTTGAGAAACAAGAAACAGAGATGTTTTCAAAAATGTATGGGAATATATAGAAATAATGGGTCAATGTGATATTATAGAAGCTAATGGAACATCAAGCAGTACCCAATCCAAAACCAAGAAGAGTGCTCAAAGCTCCGGAAATAGACAAAACAAACCTTGGGGTTTCTTTGATGGAGCTAGTTAAGGGGAACCTCCTTTGAGAGGAGCTGGAGACATTTTACACCTCAATGAGGCAACAAAATTTGAGATAACCATCGCTTTGGGGCAAGCTACAAACAATAAAGAAGAACTAGTAGCTCTCTGGACAGTTCTTTGATTGGCACTGGAAAAATGAGTTCAGAACTTACAACTTTTTTTGAGTATATAGTTGTCATTGATGTCAAAGGTGTTCACGAATGAAAAATGAATAACCAAAGGATGTGGTGGTAGAATGAAGGTTGAAGGTATCCAGAATAACAAAGGAATAACCCTGTTACAGGTTTCAGGTTGCAAGGTGAATGACAAATGAATAACCCGATAGCAAGTTGAACGACTAAAGATCAATAATCCAATGTTGTTGCTGAAAAAAATGTCGCAGAGGATTTATGCAAAGAAATCGTGTAGATCCGCAAAGTCATAGTGAGATCCGAATTCAATCTGAAATCAATAGTCAGGAAGAATCCCACACGATATCCAATGGCTAAGGATTAGTTCTGCAAAATATAGGAGAGAGGATGAAGTTCCGCAAAAGATCAAGATCAGATGGATTATATTAGTCCTGCACTAGATCTGACAGTTAAGGATTAAATCCAACAGTTAGGGGGGAAATCCAAAGTTCCACAAAAGATCAAGATCGAACGAATAAGATTAGTTTCACCAAAAGAGATTGACAGTGTGGAAGAAAAATGCAGAAAGGGAATTGCGTTTAAAGATTCTATGAACGCGCAATCCACATCCCACAATTTGGTAATCAATGGTCAAGAAAAGACCTGCAAAATATCAACGATGCAGAATAGTTGTTGCAGAAAGAAGGTTGCAAAAAGTACAGATACAATTTTGGGAAATGTTACATCCTGCATCCCGTAAATCAGAATATTGACACTCATGGAGAATTCCGATGATGATCAACGGTGGGGAATCGTTGAAACAGAAACTTGGTGCGGAAATACGATTTCAAGAGGAAATATGTATAGTAGATCAATGTTTTGGAGATTTGGACATAAGATCAACGTTCCAAATTGTATCTGAAGAAGAAGATTATGGAAGAAATAGAAAATGATAAGCAAGGCTGCGGAAATGAATTCTGAGCTGTGAGAAGAACAAAATGGTGCATTTGTTGAAACTTAACGATGAAATGATGCGACAGTTAAACGAGTAGATGACGAAGAGGTATGTATGTAAGCAAACAGTCATGATCCAAAACAAAAGAATGCAACTATGGAGAGATGTGTTGGTAGGTAATAGGTAAAAGGTATTTATTGAATGAATGTGTAAAATATAAGGTGTCTCTGTTAGTAAGCCTGATAGATTCAAAAGTGAATAGTTTTTTAACTTCTCTAAAAGACTGAGAAGATTAGTCTAGGGTGGCAGGGTGGTGCTAGGGCAGGCCATAGGTCTGTAGGGGGGTCGAAGCCTCCTTCCACTCGTAGCTGGAGAATAGGGTGTCGTAGCGTCCTTGTCTGTTGTAGCAGGCAGAAAACCATAAGGGTGTTGTAGCATCCTAGTATGTAGTTGTAGGAAAAACCTAGGGTGTGTTTTGCATCATTTCTGTTGCAGTAGATAAACAATTTTGTAAATTCATATTATTAATGAGTTTGTGTTGGTGGTTTTCTATTTTACGGTTTCCACGATAAAATTTGTGTCTTGATTGTTGATTTTGTGTAATTTAAAGTAAAAACTGACAGTACTGATTCACCCCCTGCCCTCTTAGTATTGTGGGATAAACCAACAATTGGTATCAGAGCGGGTTCCTTCACAAACAACTTAACCATTGGAAGGAAGATCCCATCCAATAATTACAATGGATCCACTAACAAACCTCCACTATTTATCGGAGAAAATCATGATTACTGGAGTGTAAGAATGAGGTGTCATCTAATGTCCCTGGGATGGAAGGTTTGGGAAGCAACTGAAAAGGACCTTAAGATAGGAAACTAATACCCTACATACACAGTTGAACTAGGTGAATTTGAAGGTAATGCCAAATCCCTAAATGCAATCCTAAGTGGTTGAACGAACTCGGTATTTACTAAAGTTATGCAATGCACATCCACCAAACAAGCTTGGGACAAGTTGAGAATTATCTATGAAGGAGAATCTAAGGTTAAAGAATAAAAAATTAAAACATATAAAGTTCAATTTGAAAGTCTTAAAATGAAAAAAGAAGAGAACATTGGTGAATACCTTTTTCGTGTAGACGAAGATGTTAATGCGATCAGAGGGCTTGGAGGAAAATTAAAAGAAAATGAAGTAGTAAGCAAGGTACTAAGAACATTACCAATGAGATATGACCCAAAGGTATCCACCATAGAAGAACGAGATGATCTTAAAAAGGTAACAATGGATGAGTTACATGGAATTCTCACTACGTATGAAATGAGAACAGGACAAAATGGATCTTCAAGTAAAGAAGCAACTTTTAAAGCCTCCTTGAAAAATGAATCAGAAAACCCAAATGATGAGGAAGCCTTTTTTATTAATAAACTTGAGAGAGGGATTGGAAAATACAAGGGGAAGTTACCTTTAAAGTGTTTTAATTGTGGAAGGATTGGACATTTTCCCTCTAAATGCTCCTACACTAAACAAGATGAGAATGAAGAAAAGGAAACTTCAAAATTCAAAAAGGGAAAAACAGGAAACAAGAAAAAATCCCATGGGAAAAAGAAAATTGTTTACACCATGGAAGACAGTGAAGATTCAGATGGAAGTGAAGTTGAAGAAACTGAAGTTTTATTTATGGGCCTATATACTCAAGCCTCAAATAGTGACTTAGATATGGAAGGAGAAGTAGATCTAAGAGCTGAACTTGTTAGTTCCCTTGAAGAACTTGAGAAATGTAGAAAAAATAACAGATAGTCAAATCTTGTCATCAGTCAGTTGGAAGCTCAACTCCTAGATGCCAAAAAGGTTGAGGAGGACCTAAACCTACAGCTCAAAAAAAGAATACAGGAGTCTGAAAAGATTGCAGAAGAAATCATGCATTTCAAGAGAAAGCTTGATGAAGGATCCATCAAATCAAAGTTTGAGAATAGCTGAAGTATTCTAGATGACATTCTGAGTAGCCAAAGACCATCAAGTGATAAGTATTGTTTGGGGTTGATTAAAGAAAAGAAGCCATAGAGTTTTCTTGTCACAAGTCAAGAAGGAAGTAAGAAAATCTATGTTGAAGTACTAAGGACTCCAGCTAAAAAGGAAAGAACAAAAAAAGTTGGCTTAATTTATCAAGATAAAAATAGAAATAATCTAGCACCCAAAATACCAAATAGATATCTACAAATATTTTTAGGTCACTGCTTTGCTTGTAATAATTTTGGCCATAAATCTTTAAACTGCAGAACTGAAAGAAAGGTTTCTAAACGCAAGAAGAATTCATCAAGTGATGAGTCGAAGGGAAATAAAGAATCTTTTCACATTACTTCAAAAATATGACATAGAATGTTATAAATGTAATAACCATGGACATATTGGAAGAGATTGTAAATTGAGGACTCATACAAGGATTATTGTTGCAATCAAACCTTATAACACCAAACACAAGAAGTACTGGAAAGATAAGGAGGAAATGGAAAGTTCCATGATTGCTTTATGTGCAACCGAAAGCCAAAACTTATGGCATTTGGACAGTGGTTTTCCAAAACATATGACCAGTGACTCAAGCAAGTTCATAACACTAAAAGATAATAAGGGAAAAGTCACTTTTCGAGACAACCTGTCTTCCAAAATAATCGGCAAAGGAACAATTGTTGTCAACAGCAAGATCAAAGCATAAAATGTTTTGCTAGTTGAAAACCTCAAGCCTAATCTCCTCAGTGTAAGTCAAACATGTGACCAAGGACACATTGGCATATTTGACTCAGAAAAATTTGAAATCAAGAATAAGAAATCAGGAAAGGTTGTTGGCATTGCTATAAGAAATACAAACAATGTATACATCTTGGTGTTAGTGCCATAAATTGTTCTCAGACTACTAAAGAACAATCCAACACAATTTCATAAAACAAAACTAAGTAAAATAGGTTTTTAGGGTTTTGGTTTTACAATTTGTTATCAAGAGGGAAAATCCTCATCAGGCTAAGACAAACACTAAATCATGTAACATTGATGGACTGAGATGCATAATATATGAAACATAAACCAAAAATAATATAAGCACAGTACTGAATTTTATCCACAGTTCACAAGTATTTCATGAATAATAACCTCAAACAAGAAATGAATATGTTAATTGAGTGATTACACAAACTAGAAATAAAACTAGCAAATAGAGTAAAATGGGCTTATAGCTTGCATATATGTCATAATCAGTTATCAAAAATACATAAGAGTTTATGAACTTAGCTCTGTATACAGTAGCTTGAAAGCCTCCCCTTGTACAAAAATTCAAACCCTCATTCATTCTAATGTCTTGCTTTTATCTTGGTTACATCCAAAAAATAGTTATCTAACTGTATACCTACCTTCTAGGTCAGACTACCGAACACTATTAAAGTAAATTTTTTCCACAACAAACTAACATCTTTACAAAAGTTAACTAAAAGACACCTGTCATTAATAGCCTTTAAAGATCTTTGGCAGCTTCAGCCAAAAGGGCTATTCCCTCTAAAGCTTGAGTTTTTTTTCTGGTTCTCTGCTGCTCAGCTTCTAGGTCTTCAACTCTCTTTGATAATTCTTTATTTTGCTGAGTTACTTCTTGGATAGTCTACTTCAGTTCTGCACATAAGATTTGTGTCTGCCTTTTCCTCTTCAATGCTTCCTTCGAAACCACAATCAATTCTTGATAATTGTTGTTTATCTCCTCTAGATATTCTCTTAATCTTTTATTTGCCACCACTAGTCCTTATTTGTTTCATGCAGAAAATCTATTTGGTACTTGTACTGCTTGATACTTTTTCGAATATTTTCAGTCTTAGAATCTATACATTTCCTTTCTTGAAATGAAGACACTCTTTCTAGAATCCAAGGGATATTTATTTTCTTAAAAAATTGCTCATCATCCTCTTGCTATTGCTCTGTCACTATTACAGGAAAATCTGGAGACTCAGCACCTTCAAAATTGCACTGGATTGATGGCCCTGCAATTTTTCCTTCCCCTGTACATGCTGTTAACATCACTGAATGATGTTTCATAGAATCATCATGCTGAGGGATGAGATTTTCTTTCTTTTTAAAATCTTCTAAGTGTTCAGGAATTTTAATCTGTACTGAGGATGAATTAACCATCAAAGAATCATGCTTCATACTTTTGACCTTTTTCACATTCGGGATTTCATCCTCTTCTAAATCCTCTTGAGAAGAAGAATCTTCTAATATTGTAATTTTCTCTTGAGCTAGCTTGGGATTCAAAAGTTTTTTCATGTTTAACCTTAATTTGTTCTTAGTTCTGGTTTTAGGTCTCCATCCTACTCCTACTTCTCCCAACATACTCAAAGTTTTACCTTGATGTTTAATAGCTGCAAGCTGAACAACTTCTCTTTTAACTCCTTGCATGACCAACTTTTCTTAAAACCCTTCTTTTGAGCTCTCTGTATTGTCAACCCTCAATTTATCAAGTAGCGGGATTTCCATTCTTTCTTCATGTACCTCTATAGGATTCTATTCTTGTTCTAAAAGACATTTACCTTCTTCCTGGTTTGCATCTTCGTTAAGGGTATTTACTACATCATCTTCATTGATTGCTGCTACATCTTCTAAATTTTGCATTTGAAATTTCAATAGATCATCTTCATTAGTCTTCTTTTGTTGTCCACCTTTAGGCTCTTCAACCTTGTATGTCTAAGATTTTACTTGTGTAATCTCTTCTTCTACTTCAATTATGACTTCTTTCTTCAATTTTTTAACAAGGATGTGGGATTTGTTCACCTATCTCCTTTTTTACTGGTCTTCCTTCTCACTTTGAAACCTTGACCAAAACATAAAATAATCCCAAGTATTTCCTTTCTTTTGGAGCACAATACTGATAATCAATTTTATCAATCCATGATGTATCAATTTGTCACAGTGGTCTAGGAACTGAAAATAGAGTCTCACAAAGAATATAGACAAATATGCATAAAATTGACAAAAAATGGTGTTGCAATGGAAGTAGCAGCTCTATATAATCAAATGAAAGAATGATGATGCAATACAATGATCATGCAAGATGCATGATTTCCAAGGCAATTCGAATTCCCAAGGAGGTCATTCGAATTGAATGAATGGGTGTAGCTTAACTGATTATAAGCCATACTAAACACACTAGTTAACCAATTGATCAAGTGCCGATTGAGTCAACTGAGTCCTAACTAAAGTTGGAGTGCAATGAATGGCTGAGTCTAATTGAAGGTAGCTCAGACACATGACACTGCATTCCAACCAACAAGTGGTAGCGCATCAATAACTCCAATGAACCCCGATGAGGTTAACTGAAGTCAACTGGTCATCAAAAGTGGTTGTAGGTTCCTATGTTAGCTCCAGTTCATAAATCATCATTAAAAATAATTAAATAATGAATGGAGGTGCATTCACCACTTAACTTAACTGATTGTAAGCATCAGTTATCAATTAGTTGCATTTATGACACTCAGATCACTTTCGGAGTGCTCCAGTTGACCTCCCCAAATGAAGGAGAAGGCTTAGTTGGCCTCCTTGACTGAAGGTAGGCATGGGTGTGCTCATGCTGATGTCATACAGTGCACCTTTGATGTCAATTAAGTCAATAAAACTTAGGATAGTGGTTTAACAAGGCAAAATTGACCAAATTAAGTGTGCATGGTGGGTAAATGTCTCCAACACCCCCCCTTAATAGTATACTCAGCAGAAGTAGAAACATAAAGTGCATGAAATGCTATAGCCCTGACAACAAAGGCCATAGTTCACCCTGTACAATAAATTAACTACTTAATATAACCAAGGAAATGGGAAAAACCTCATGGGAAAAATACCCCCCCTCAAACTAAGCAGTAAATCAATAAAAAAAATTTTCTTCTATGCAGCAGCATCCTGAGACTGTGCATTTGAACCTTTGAATCCAAACTAAATGAATATGTCTGGAGGAATCTTCCTCTTTGGAAGAAGAATAATGTGCTCAAATGAATTAGGAACATAGACAGCTCCAGGATGAAATTTGACCCATGTAGAGCAACTGAAATCAACTGATAAGAAAGCAAAAGTGCTTGAGGATTCGAACCATGTGTGGAACACTCAAGAAACTAATATGTTGCAGCCTTGAACAGCAAACCATGAGTGGTAAAATCATCCCCAATTCTTAGGAGCAAGTGTCCAAGCAGATGCATAATGTTTTCCTCTTTACTAGTTCTGTGAGGAGATGAGCATGTGTCCAAAGGTAGAGAAGCCCTGGGATTGTGGAGAGTGAATGCTTGAGATCCATAATATGATATAGCTTCAGAAATAGCTAATGATTCACAAAATAAATAATCAGCAACCTCATAAGAGGAAACTAACACCAAATCCCCAACAACAAATTTGAAGAAGAATTACGGTACTTGATTTTTCACACCGAAATTGGTGAGAGCAGCTTCAAGCAGTACTGAAAGCTCTTGGATTTTAAAATTTGAACCAAATAATATCAAATCAGAAATTAAATCAGATCCAAATAGGTTCACAACAGATCCAAAACTGTGAAATGAAATCAAATTCCCAACAACAGTTTTGTAGGAGACTTGCGGTACTTGTTTCTTCACACCGTTGATGAGAACAACTACAAGTAGTACTGAAGGTTTATGAACCTAAAATTTTGAACCAAGAAATATCAGATCAGATCCAAATAATAGCATATCAGATCCAAATAAATGGTCAACTGAGACGGTGGATGCATAGCTTTCTTCTTCTTCAAAATTCTGAATTTTGGTGCATGCAATCCTGCAGGAATTTGGAGGAAGATCTAGATCATGGGAAGTGAATTGATCACTATTGTAACCTGATATTTTTTTCAAAATATCCAATGTATTACATATTTGCACAGCAGTAGCAACAGTAGAGGGAGAAAAATAAATTTTTTCTTCACTTTCGGAAGCAATTACTGGCAAATTTTGCATAGAATTCAAAGGAAAATCACTGGTGAATGTTTGGATGGAAGTGCAGCAGTGTTTTTCTTCAATATCAGAGATTTGAATGTCTTCTTCTATTTCATCCATATGAGGAGATGAGATATCAGATATCTCACAAACTTTTGGAGCATTAGGAGAAGGAGTCATTGCAAGGAGACTTTCTTCAATTTGAATTGACTGTGTAGTAGATTTTGCTTCTTCTTCATCTTGAACAACTTCATCAGAGAGAGTAGAGGCTGAGAATTTTGAGTAAAGAACTCTTGTGGTGCTAGATGTGATCTCCAAAGTGCTATTATGATCCTCATTGTGCTTGCCAAAGGTTCTGTCCAATTTGGTCCAGAGATCCTTTGGGTATTCAACATAACCAATAAGGTAGCACAAGCTGGGAGAATGGGCTAGACATATTGCTCCAAAATATCTATCACCGCCATTTAGCCAGTCATTCTCATTCTCATAAGAATCTTTTCCAATTCCAATAGACACCTCATAGAGACCTCGTCTCTTCAGATATGCAATCATCTTCAACTTCCATTCTGAATAGCTTGTGAATGCGGTGAGAAGAGGGACTGATGAGTCCATTTGAAGTTGTACCTGTTAAAACCTACAAATCACAACAAAAGGGGCACCGTAAGGTCAAAAATCTTGCACATTTTAGTCTTTCATCACACCCACCATAATTGATCAAGAAAGCTTGATCAACAATTCCTTTACTTGGGGTATTAAGTGGCAAGCCTTGGCTTCTGGTGCAGTGCTGGAATTTTGAGCTTTTGCTCAATTTTTCATGCAAGATCTGTCAAAAACCATGTTTTTGAGAGATCTGAGTTTTGTCCCGCCATGAGCTCTGATACCATATTAATTTGTCACAGTGGTCTAGGAACTGAAAACAGAGTCTCACAAAGAATATAGACAAATATGCATAAAATTGACAAAAAATGGTGTTGCAATGGAAGTAGCAGCTCTATATAATCAAATGAAAGAATGATGATG
>LPNX011122588.1:284541-341748 GCA_001517045.1 Pseudotsuga menziesii
ATGATTTTCAAGACAATTCGAATTCCCAAGGAGGTCATTCGAATTGAATGAATGGGTGTAGCTTAACTGACTATAAGCCATACTAAACACACTAGTTAACCAATTGATCAAGTGCCGATTGAGTCAACTGAGTCCTAACTAAAGTTGGAGTGCAATGAATGGCTGAGTCTAATTGAAGGTAGCTCAGACACATGACATTGCATTCCAACCAACAAGTGGTAGCGCATCAATAACTCCAATGAACCCTGATGAGGTTAACTGAAGTCAACTGGTCATCAAAAGTGGTTGTAGGTTCCTATGTTAGCTTTAGTTCATAAATCATCATTAAAAATAATTAAATAATGAATGGAGGTGCATTCACCACTTAACTTAACTGATTGTAAGCATCAGTTATCAATTAGGTGCATTTATGATACTCAGATCACTTTCGGAGTGCTCCAGTTGGCTTCCCCAAATGAAGGAGAAGGCTTAGTTGGCCTCCTTGACTGAAGGTAGGTGTGGGTGTGCTCATGCTGATGTCATAGAGTGATCCTATGATGTCAATTAAGTCAATAAAACTTAGGATAGTGGTTTAACAAGGACAAATTAACCAAATTAAGTGTGCATGGTGGGTAAATGTCTCCAACATGATGGAAAATGGACTGCTTAGTTTGATGCTGATGCTCCCTTACTCTGCTTGACATTTTCTTCAAACTTTTAAGGAAGAAGAAGGGGAGATTCATCTTTGATTCCTGATTTAAGTGATGTAAAAACATGATGTGATAATTAAAAACAGAGGCATATCTTCCCTCACAGGTTATATAAGTCTGCAAAATCTTAATTGGCTCTCTCCATCCAGGATTGAACTTCTGTATATGAACCCCCTTACCCCAATTTGCTACAATGCTGGGTAGTAGGAAATTATCTGAATTAAAAGCAAAAGGCACCTTCTTGAACCAAAACTCACCTTCATCAGCAATGCCTGTAGCTTCTGCTATTAACTCTCTAGTTAATTCAATTCTTAGGGTATTAAATGAGACCGTGTCTTTCTCTAATCCTTGAGCAAATCCATATGAAATCTATGTATGATGACCACCGATTTTCTCAAAATATTGAAACTAGCCAGCTTCTTGAAATAATTTTGCACATTCAGGGAAGGTTTCAGCCCATGTCATGTCTGAAGGCTCAGCCCTATTTGTCTTCCCACTTCTCTTCATTTCTGTATCGAACCTTAACTGTTTCTTCTTCAAAAAATAGTCAAAACTATTTTGAAAGTATGTTACTTCAATAGTAAATTAGAAGTTGAGAAATTTTTAGAACCCTAAATATGAATTTTCCTCAAAAAACTGATAAGAATTTTAGAACAATTCCACGGACATAATAGACTAATAATTGAGTGAAAATCGGGTTCCTAAACTTGCATTTCTTAATCAACACTCATAACTACTGCTCTGTAAATACAAACCCGAATTCATGAATGATGTTAACAATCTATTTAATACCTGCCATATTAATGGATTCAGTTGCTAAAAATATGCTATCTTGTCTTCCTAGGTGTCCAGTAACTTTCATAGATCTGTCTTCAATTGCCACGACTGCGCCAGTCAATTACCTTGCAAACCCTAACCTCTAACTGCCTTCCTCACAATATCTTCCAATCACGGACTTCCAAATATCAGTGTGGTCTCTGTAAGCTTTCATACATTCAAGAAATTCGTAACTCACATTGAATTACTCCCATCGTGCACCATCATTACTGTTTAAAGGATCTCAATTTCCCACATTCCGGATAGCTGCAACTCGTCTGAATCATTCTTGTCTTAACTTAAACACTTGTCAAAATGATTAGTAAGGTTTAAACACGTATCATTTTCCTTTACAGATGTGGAAAAAATTCCCTCATTTGTAAATTTTAAAACACACGAGCAAACTTACAGTTTTTTGAAGGCCATAACTTTCTTGTATCGCTCTAGTTCATGATTTCTGTCTTTGCGCTACATGAATCTTTGATTAATGTTTTTTGACAAAAAGATTAAAAAAGAAAGGGTTAAATTGTGTAATCAACCTTTGATAAATCCTTATGATATCTCTTTACAAGCTTTCAAGAATACATACACCCTATAAGCCCATTAAACCTATGAAATCGACTAAATAAAGTAAATTTAAAAAGAAAACTTATAAAATCAAAAATAAAAATAAGCTTGCTATCAAAATACTTCAAAAACCAAGCTGAAAATCTTAAAGCAATAAGAAAAACCATGTTTTGAAAATAAGCATATAGTCTAAAACAGAAAACAAAATCTAGCTATAACACTTGGAAAATGAAAACCAAAGCTACTTAGGTATGGTAGATAAAAGTTGGTTATGGCACGAAATATTGGGACATTTAAGTTTTGACAATCTTTCCAAAATAAGCACAAAGGAAGATGTAAGAGATATGCAAACTAGATCCAATTTTAAAATAAAAGAACATATGACCTCACACCCTCTGCAAATAATACACACAGACCGTTATGAACCAACCAGAACTAAAATATTGCAAGGATATCACTATTTCATGTTGCTCATTGATGATTACACAAGGATGACATGGGTGTCATTCCTCAAAGAAAAATCAGAAGCTTTTGAAAAAATTAAAATCTTCAAGGCAATGCCTGAAAATGAGTCAAGTATGAAAATCAAATGTATTAGATCAGATAATGGGGGAGAATTTACCTCAAATGAATTCAATGAGCTCTATGAAGGTCATGGAATTAATAGACAATTTTCAGCTGCAAAAAATCCCTCAACAGAATAGGATTGTTGAAAGGAAAAATAGAACAGTCCAAGAAGCTGCCAGAACTATGCTCAATGAAGCAAAACTGTCAGATTCATTTTGGAGAGAAGCTGTATACACAGCTGTCTACATACTTAATAGAGGACAACTCAGAGTGAATAAGGATAAGACGCCCTACGAATTGTGGTATGGAAGTCTAGCCTCAGTCAAATATTTTAAAGTGTTTGGCAGTAACTGTTACATCAAAAGAAATGAGGATGACCTTGGAAAGTTCGAATCTAGGATTGATGAAGGAATCTTTTTAGGATACTCGTCCACCAAAAAAGCATATAGGTGTTATAATAAAAGGTTACATAAAATTGTTGAAAGTGCTGATGTGAAAGTAGATGATATAAAACCAAGGAAAGAGAAAAATCTTGACAGCTTTTAAAATACATATGATGATGAACTAAAATACTTGCAAAAGGATGAGAGCATTCATAACAAAGAAGAAGAAAAAGAGAAGGAAGATACACAAGAATATGATGAAGAATTTCCTAGACCTGACTCTAAAAATCCTTATAGAAGGGCACAAAAGGATCATCTGGAGTCACAGATCATGGGTGATAAAAATGTTGGATTCAAAACAAGAAGACAAGATTGGGGTCAGTAGGCATCCCACACGAGATCCAACGGCTGGGGATTATTTCCGCAAAAGATAGGAAAGATGATGAAGTTTCGCAAAAGATCAAGATTGGATGGCTTATATGAGTCCCGCACCAAATCCAACGGTTAAGGATTAAATCTGACAATTAGGCAGAAAATCTAATGTTCAGCAAAATATCAAGTTTGAACGACTGATATTAGTTCTGCCAAAAGAGATCAACGGTGCAGAAGAAAAATGCAGAAAGGGAATTACGTTTAAAGATTCTAGTAACCCACAATCCGCATCCCGCAATCTGGTAATCGATGGTCAGGAAAATACCCACAAAAGATCAACGATGTTGAATCGTTGTTGCGGAAAGAAGGTTGCAGCAAGTTGAGATACGATTTTGGGAAATGTTATATCCCACATCCTGCATCCCGCATCCCGCAAATCAGAAGATCGATGCTCATGGAGAATTCCAATGAAGATCAATGGCAGGAAATCATTGAAACATAAACTTGGTGCGTAAATACGATTTCAAGAGGAAATTTGTAGAGTAGATCAAAGGTTTGGAGAGATTCAAACATAAGATCAACGGTCTGGATTGTATCTAAAGAAGAAGGTTACGGAAGCATTAGAAAATGATAAACATGGCCGTGGAAATGAATTTTGAGCTGTGAAAAGAACGAAATGGTTCGTTTGCTGAAACTTAACACTGAAATTATGCAACGGTGAAATGGGTAGATGATGAAGAGGTATGTATGTAAGTAAACAATCACGATCCAAAATGAAATAACGTAACTATGGAGAGATGCATTGGTAGATAATAGGTAAAAGGTACTTATTGAATGAATGTGTAAAAGATAAGGTGTCTCTGTTAGTAATCCTGATAGAGTCCAAAGTGTATAGTTTTTTAACTGTTCTAAAGGGATGAGAAGATCAATCTAGGGTGGCAGGGTGGTGCTAGGGCAGGCCATAGGTCTGTAGGGGGTCAAAGCCTCCTTTCAATCATAGTTGGAGAACAGGGTGTCGTAGCATCCTTGTCTGTTGTAGCAGGCAGAAAACCATAGGGGTGTTGTAGCATCCTATTCTATAGTTGCAGGCAAAATTTAGGGTGTGTTTTGCATCCTTTCTGTTGCAATAGATAAACAATTTTGTAAATTCATCTTATTAATGAGTTTGTGTTGGTGGTTTTCTCTTTTGAGGTTTCCATGATAAAATCTGTGTCTTGATTGTTGATTTTGTGTAGTCTAAAGTAAAAACTGACAATACTGATTCCCCCCCCCCCCCCCTCTCAGTATTGTGGGATAAACCAACACCCTTTGGGGACTCCAAGATGACTATAGATTGGGAAAATGAAAAAATGCAGATAAATGCTCCACATCTTCAACATCTATCGAGAACATTAAGAGAAAAAATGGTGGCATTTGAGTCAATAACTTTTCATCATATTTACAGAGAGTTAAACTCTGAAGCTGACAAACTCTCTAAATTGGCTCTTGCTCTTCCTCCAGGTTTAATGGAGGTGAAAGAATTTGTAAATGATCAAGTGGTGAATCGGTATGTAAGCTTGTAAGATAGCAAGCAAATAGGACAAGATGATCCTTTTGATGATGAGAGAATCCCACAAATTGAAATATAGTGTGAGGCAATTTTGATGTACTTTATGTATGCTCCTAGAGGGTAGCCCATGTTTATTCAATGTGAATAAAGGGAATTTTTTCTTTGGAAAGAAATTATATAGTCATGCATATTTATTATACAAAATTGTCAAAAGTTATTATTAAAAAACATCCATAAAGCCTTATTCATAATGGTTTTAAAATGATCTTTTAGCTGAAGTCTTCCAAACAATCACAAAATAATAGATATATAAACAATACATTACATAGTAAATTGGTTTTAAACCAACTAAAATGGTTTAAAAAGCTATAAAAAATATTCTTAGCTATAACCCTACAAAAATTGTTTGTAATTTTCAATGAAAGATTAAGATGAAATATATTGATGTTTAGAGCTAATTGTAAAACAAGTTTTTTTAGCAGAAAGTTACAAATTTTAATCATATAAATTAATTTTTTTAAATGTTTTTAAATCTAAAAAACACCCAATTTTACAGGTAATTAACTATGCCTCGAGATAATAATAAAAACCTTCATAACTATGGCATCTTTAGCTACTTAATATTTGTTTTTTCTTAACAGGAGACATTACTATTTTTTGATATGATGGTTGAAAATGGTTGTTAACTTTTCATTTCCAACATCATAGAATAAATAAAAAAACATAATTGACTCAATATATATAACAATAATAAAATGTCTCTACAAAATAAGGGGGCTTTAGTATACATCTGTTCATTGAACCAATGCATATCAGACAAAAACATCCATTCCATTGATTAAACTAGGGAATATATTGAACGTCTACTCTGCATCCAACCAATGCATATCAAATAAAACCACATTGATTCAGCATCCAACATCCTTGTGAACTAAGTAAGTCTCGGTCATAAACTGTATTCTATTCAAGGGAGTCTAGTGTGCTCCTCTATAGCTCGTATTCCCTACATCCATTCTTCTTTATGCGGAATGAAGGTCCGGAGGTATTGTCTGCTAGGGAAAGGCATCAGTAGCGGGAAACACAGGAGTAGATAAATCAACAGGAATAGTGACATCTTTACCAATATCCCTAACAATTGATTCTCCATATCACCAGTATAGTATCCTTGTCAAAGTTGTTTCTCTAGACTGGTCCACCACTATTCTATTCTCTGGTCATATTCGAATCCAACTAATATGAATTCTCGGCTCCTGGGTCTTTGGGTGGTGGGATTGATGATTGGATACTATGCCTAGGACTGGCAGCTATGCTGGGCGGAATTGACTAGTTTGGATTGATCCTAACCATATCAAGTGATTATTAAATCAATCACTTTCTCTTTCCTTTTTTTGGAAAGGGAACAAAGAGATCAAATTACATATCAAAATCGAAGGAAGATATTTATCATTATTATTTTTTGATATGATGGTTGAAAATGGTTGTTGACTTTTATTTCCAACATATTTAAAATGAATAAACAAACACAATTGTCCCAATATAAATAACAATAATAAAATGACACATTCATAATTTAAATGTTGAAATAAAAGATGTACACATCACTTTATATTGTCGTCACTCTCATTATCTTCCTCGTTTGACATTATAACATTGTTGTTCTAAAAAAAATTAATCAATTGATATTTCAACCATATTTACTTTCATATCAATAAAAGAAATAAAACAAATTAGGATTTTCATTATTTATGAATATAATGAAAATGCCATAAGATAAACAAGATGATATCCAAAACATGATGGTAGGGATGTCCAAAAAATGTCGAAGGAGATGGTTAAAGAAATGAAGATAATTGCATTGTAGGAGAAGCTATCTCATCAAGAATGTGCCTCAAACATATGCAATCATTGAATTTTTTATGTACATTTAATTTACTTATTGCATGAAAAACTAATGTTCATTTGTTTTATCGCAAAAAATAAAGGAAGTGGAACCCATTTGTCACATAAGGCACAACAACAAGAAAGAAAATGGTTGATCACAAAGTTTCTAAGTATAACTTGTGATTCCCATACTGAATATTTCATATTTGTTTTGATCTTTATATTTTATTTATTTACACTTGTCCCTGGATGTCCTCTAACAGGTGCTAAGATACAAAGTAAAACCATCAAAATAATTTATTAACATTGGGTTAAGTAAGGATTGTGAGTATAAGTTCCATTTAAAAAGTTAATTGTTCAATTTGTAAGTAGTTGTGTTGTTTACTTCCTTCATTTTTTAATTAATGGAACAACAATAAACCTTTATATTAATTATGTCAATGCTTTGCTATGGAAAATACAATTTGCAAGAAACAAAGTACGGAGTGGAGCCAACATAAGATTTGTTGAGAGATGACATGAGGAATGGATTTGAAGGAATGCATATTTTTTATAAATCAATCCTTGCTATGGTACAACTTTCAATTTACACAATCATGTATGTTATATTATAAATGTAGATATACTCATTACACTTTATTTATATGTTTGTAGATGGAAATGAAGAGGAGGAATAAAATCAAGCTAATCAACAAAACATTTGGTTAAATAACCCAAGTACATTATCACTTACAAGTGATGAAGAAATGAGGCATGTAAGTAACTCGAGCAACGACACGTTCGAGCGAAGAATGGTGATCAATATAAATGAATATTCTTGCAATTTATACATTTTGAAATGCTTGTATGCCACAATAACACATTTGTTTAATGCACTAGAAATATTGTCTCAGTTGGATGACCCATGCTACCAATAAGTGTAACAATTAGATATTGATGTTTTGATCATTGCGGATATTTATTTTGTCCCATTTTGTATGATGATGAGTCTCTTATTCATATATACTAAATTGCATTTCTTATTTTATTGCAATGTCAAATGTTGTAAAATATTATATTGTTTATTAAATATAAGGATTGTTACATATTACAATGAATAGATGTGTAATCCAATGATATAACAGATTAATACAATCATTTATCCAATTACAATAATTAAAATTACAATATCATTATTATTATAGTTTTTATTTTTTATTTTTTGATGATTGATTGAAAATTAAAAAAAAAAGGGTAGCAGGTGCACAAGCAGGGGGGGATCCTTCTGGATCCCAATGGAAATATAGTTCTCACCTATGAATGTGGAATGTGATAGGAAACTAACAGTCAAGTTGAGAGATATGCATTATACAGGCCTTAGAATTTACCAATGCTCTTAAGATCCAAAAGGTCTTGATTATAAGAGACTCTTTGTTGGTGATTACTCAAGAAAGGAGAAAGGTATCTAAGGAGGAAATGATGATTGGTTTCCTTCAACAAAGGATTAGTCATAATATTGATCAGATTAGGAACCCTAATTTTCTTCATATTCAAAGTCACAATAATCAGATCACCGATTGATTAACAAGCAATGTTATCTCCTAAGATCGTGTATTAAAAAAATAGGGGTCACCCTCAATGATGGTGTCTCCTCTAATGTTTTTTTAATTTCATAGATTCATGAATGACATGAAATTGGTCTCACCAAATGCCACCCTTATCATGCATGAAATATGGCATATGGGTGTCCTTCCAGGCGACATTTGTAAGCATTTTGGAGGATAGTAGCAGGTCGCTCCCCATTCATAGAGCATTGTTATGGATTGGATTTTTCTTGGGTATCTATTTTTGTTGGGAAGTTTAGTGGTCTATCTACTTGGTGTTTCATGTTTCTAGAGCTCTTGATTTGGGTACTAACATGTAGTTTTGGAATAGGGAAAATAATGTAGGGTGCAAGTTGGGGTTTAGGGATTAGAGAGGTGCAGGAATAAATAAGGGAGATTCAAGTCTTGATGAGGAGTCTCCATCTTCAATTGGAGGTTGTTATTGTTGTAGTGGTACAAAATTCTGGTCACGTTTCTCATTTCTATGCTTGGTTCAATTATTTGGAAACTCAGGGTCATGAGCATGGGGGAATGATAGAAAAAGTGGTCCTTGATGTTGATTTCTATTGTGAATGCTATTGGATATAACTCAGGGGGTTATAAACACATAGGTATCATGATGATCAATTAAGAATCAACACTAGTGATTTATATATAAAATTGACATTGGTTCTATGAGTTATAGTAAGCACACCGAACTTACACAAAAAATGTTAGTCCATTGGACGTTATCATCATCATTAGATTTACAGGACACAGTGGTGCATATGGTAATATAAGCACTTGTACGCATATATGAAATGTTGGCACTAGTAGATTTAATAGGGATAATAAAATCCTGTTCTATAAAACATATTACATGCATCAAACTTCAAAGAATTATATAAATGAAAATTTGGTGCACACTAATTTTAAAAATTCCACTATAACCTCCAAACACCTAGTTTTCATAGTTACAATGTGCATTTGTTATAATCTCTATAACCAATGGCAGAGGTTTTAACAAAGATTTTATTTGAAAATTTTACCAAATATTTTAACTTAAAATCTACACACAAGCCTCCTCTAGAAGATGTTTTCCTTGTAGTGCTTTTATCCTTTTACTATTCACCTCTTACATCATTTAGGGTAACCTTGTTTATTAGGCCCTTAAACTGTGAATTGTTTTATTGCTATTTGTAAACTATAGTTTCCATTATGGGTTCGCTAGGATTATTATTTGTAATTGTATTATTCAACTCCCATATATATTAAGGAGATTTAATTTTATGGATCATCAATAAATATTTGTAGATGGATCATTCAAAGAAACTTTCAACACCTAGATTGCGATATTTTTAGAGAATTACAATCTATGCATGTTAATAACTTGGATGAGAGGTATGGGGATAAGATTGAAGACTTTGGAGTAGGTTGTGGTTAACCACTTTAGTTTGACCATAAGCTTGGGGATGGAAAACAATGGAAAAAATAAGAGAAGTTCCTAATATTTTCCAAAGAGAATGCCAAAAATGGACAACAAAATGTTAGTCATGATCAGACACAATACCAATAGGGAGACTAAGGGATCGCAAAACAAAATTGAAGAAGCTAGGCATATGAAACAAGCATCCTATTTGCAATATTTTCATTTGGTTATGAAATACAAAAAGGCTTTGTCACACCCAACAACAATAATTATCTCCTACAACACTATTAATGTGATATACTAAGTACATATGTTAAGAACTAAGAACTAGAGTCCATATAAAAGACATGGTAACAAAATATGATCTCATAAATGAGGGAGGACCTTTTGAATGAGATAAGGATACTCTATAGCTTAAATCCACTTCATCAGGAAGAGGATAAGGAAGAGATGAGGGACTAGTTCGAGCGGCTGCATAGGAACAAAATTGCCACATATTTAGAGAATAATAGGTTTGATTCATTGACACTTGATCATCAATTACTCCAATATCCATATCATCATGGGTTCAACTTGGGACCAAGGAGTTAATTCATTCATAATATCAATGTGAGGAATATTGATGATAATAATCCCATAACATGGATATCTTAGATGGATCAATTCTTTGATCTAAACCAAGTGCCAACTTTACAAAAAGTAACTATTGCATCCTTGTATTTAGAACATGGTCAATTTGTTTAGTACTAATGATTTTGTGATCGTAAAAAAAACTCTATTGTCTCTTGGTCCCTTTTTACGAATGAATTGAGAGAACATGATGGGGATATTAAGAGGAACATCTTATTTATCCAATCAATATGGCTTAGGAAAAATGTCTAGCTACAAATCACATTCAACACTTTTAAGGTTGAGCCTTAAAGTGAAGAATATTCCAAAGGATAATTGGTTGGATCTCTTTATGGACACTTTAAATGAGAGAATTCAACATGAGGTATGTCACTTGGAGCCTAAGTCCTCAGAAAATCATTTTAGTATGGAAATGGAATTTGAAAGAAAATATTGGCTATTATAAGGGCTTTCACTAATACCTACAGAGAGGGAAACATTCCCTCTCATAACCTCACAACTTACAAGGTTGACACCTCATCAACTAGATGAAAGAAGAGAAAAGGGACCATGCTATATTGGAATGTGTAATTTTAATATTAAATGTGTAATGATGCCTAGTATGATGTTGTAAGATGTCTTACCTAGCATTGGAAGGCATAAATAACTCTAATATCCCACATGCATCAATACAAAGCTTTTGAATGTATGTTCATGAATCCAAGACTATCGAGAAATAGGGCCAATGGTATTTTATCCTAAAAAAATTAGGGGTAACTATATCATTAACGCCAACTGAAGAATCTCCTTGGTTTGTGTTTATAGGAGTTGCACCCTCTGTTTCTGTAAAAAAATATCTTGTTGCAACACCCACATCGCGACATCCACTGTTATCACTGCAGGTTTGATGACCCCAACTCAGAGCATTGTACATGCATTTCACAACACTTGCTTGAACAATCTTAATGGGTATGGCTGCTATTTAGACTCCGCCACTCTCCTGAACTGTCAACTGACCTGCTTACTGGATGCACCAATCTAGTACTTCAGGAAGGAATGCTTAGTTGGAGGGCCTGCACTATTTAACTTATCAAGGGGATGGACGGGATTAACCTGGCTGAGTTTAGTAGAGATTTAGAATGTTTATCGAATTGTAATCGATGGGCTAAACAAGGAAGTGACTGTCGCAACCAATGGTTTTTGGGTGTGTCTCTTATTCATGGATGGAATGTTCATCAACACAAATTACGCTTGAATAAAAGAGTCTAAATCAAATTGCAAACAACAAAACCTAGTGAAGGTGATGTTGTCAATGATTAACTCACATTGGAGAACGACATCAACAAATTGGATGAAATCATGGAGGTTACATGTATTGTGTTTATCCAAGCTTTCAATCATATTCACAGGAATATAAGAAGCCTAAAATTCTAGTTTAGAGAATTCTACTCAAGTCAGAAATCCCATTGTGGATGAAATCTAGCTTTGAGGTACCAAACTTGTGAACATGTATATAAAATGTAGAAGTTTAGAGTATGCATGTGACGTGTTTGACAAAATGCCAAACTGAAATGCGTTTTTGTTTAGCGTTATGATTGGGATTTATTCCTGTCATGAGTGGTGTGAAGTCTTGGATGATGCTATTAATGGACGTGTCCTTCTTGTATCTCATGGCTAAGATGGAGGAGACCCAGGTTCCATTTCCCATAGACTTCTGGTAAACAAACTTAGACTGAAAAAATATCAGGTTATTGCTTGTTATTGAGTGTTTTAATGTCATAGATCTGATGTTTTGTGATGGAACATAGGGAGGACACCAATTCATCTTCGATTCTTGCACTATTCAAAGAATTATCTTTTCAATTAGAGCAAGGATCCTTCCTTTTTTCTTGTTTAATGGTAGGTAGGTTTAATGACAAATGATTAATTCATTCGAAATGATCGAGCTTGCTATTTTTCTTCTTTCCAAGATATTTTTCCTTTTGAATAATTTATAACCAGGTGTGGGGTTTTCCACACAATGGTGAGGGTTATTTTGTTCCTTCCTACACGATGCCAAGTGTAGGGATTTCAAACCCATGGTAGTAATCTATTAATGAAATTGAGCAGATCGAGATGACAGATTGAATATGATGATGAAGAGATCACAATGATTGATATCTTTCTTCATTCCAATTGTTCCTCCCAAGGACAGAGCAATATAGTTGGGAACACCATTACGTTGAATTAATGCTTCCACCCATATGACCAAGACCATTGGAGAATTTGATCGTGAGTACATTGCAATGGGGAATGTGTTCCATCACTCCGTTTTCATTCATCAATTACTTTGCTCACAGGGTTTCTCATCGCCTTGTCCATGTTGCCCTTGCAAAAGATTTGATGTTAAGAGTCGTGGAACTCATTCTCAGTACCGAAAAGGGTAATCTTTGAATATATTTTAGTATGCTCACATTGTCATGGGGTTATTTTAGCAATGAAACCAAATGCTCATTTAATTTGATATCATAGTATGCGGTATGGATATGTAAAAATTTGATAGCAGTAAAATAGCATGCAGTATGGATTTGTAAAATTTTGATATCCATTTTCAAAGGCAAGTGGTTCTAAAACAAGTTTAGACATTACTCTTATCAAATAGAAAGGGGATAGGATGCTTATGCCCATATTATCTAGTTGGAGGGAATGGTACTAGGCCGGCCTTGTGAATAAAAAACCATGTAAGGAAATCCTTCTTTGACTTATTTTACTTAAGCATAACCATCTTGTTGACTACTTTGAGCATGGTCTCCAATAAATTTTAATCTTGTTTTCTTTCAGATTTTATTGAACACGCATCTATAAGTATCAAAGGGGGAGAGCTTGTGAAAGGCTTAAAATTTCAGAACCATTCTTTCCAAATTTTGGATGATTGACTTACACTAAGATTTAATCCTACGTTGTTAAGTACATTCTCCTATACTTTTCCTATGACAATCATATCAATATGGAAGAGATTAACTTTTTGTTCAATGTCCCTCAAACGACATTCCCTCTTCTTAGTGTCATATAGGTACTTATAGTTTGAATTCCCATACTTACTGCATTCAAGCATGGCATACCCATTACAGGTCTCCCAGACCTTTTGAGTACTTTGGAATACAAAGGACCCTCAAAGTATGATGGACATTGGTGTAACTAAATGATCATGTAATTATAATCCTTTTGATGGAATATTGTCATGTGGTGGTCCTTCCAGAACATTGCTCCTAATGAGCACTTCCCATGCTTGATTTCTATTTGGGGATTTGATAATCCACTTGGAATAAAGTTCTACACCCTAAATCTTGAGTCCGTTCATCCTTTGTTCAAACAGTGAGTCTCCCATTCAACTCAATAAAATAATTAAATCCCTTTTACCTTCAACTCTTGTCCATAGAAAAGAATTAAGCAATTGACATGATTGTAGGAATGATTGTGTTCCATCAACACATTGCACAATAAACATGCATAGCTACTAACAATTTCATATAGTTTTGAGTTGAGAAGCTAGCAAAATCACATTCATGGTTTAGTATGAATTTTATTCTCAATCCTTTGGACCATGTGTTTCCATACGCTAGAAAATGATATCATAAATCCAAAGGAACTACAAAGGTTATATGTCATGGATTAATCCAAGACACTTAATCAAGGTACTTCAACTTGATTTGTCTGTAATGCTATATATTTTTTTCATTTCTTTTGGAGTTGAAAATATTGTTGAAATTTTCATTTGAACTCGGGTTCTTTTAGGGTTTCTCCCTTATTGACCAATGTTAAGAAAAATATATTAACAAAGTGTCCATTGATCAATTGTTGGCAGTTTCCAATTAGTAGGAATTTAATTTATTCTCCCTCTTCAACCTTCTTGCAATTAGTTAACCTAGAGAATATACTAAGATCATCCAAGGTAAGAACAAACAAACAACTTTGTCATTATTGAAGAGATCATGTAGTAGCAATTTACGCTACAATGTTTATTGTAACTCCATTGTGAGTCCATATCTCTTTGTATCTTGCATTTTCTATCTGAGAAGAAAAGAAAGGCACAATCCTAATCATATTTTTGTTGGTTTTCCATATTGGGTTTCCATAGTTGCATATTGTGTTCCTTTAATGTTATAGATTATCTTTATGTTTTTTGAGTGTTATGTTTATAATGTTGTATTTTTAATTGGAACTAAACACTTCATAATAGAGGATAACTTCATAGTATTTTCCAGTAGCTGGTATGATATGTTGTGACAAAATGTCTCATAGAATATCCATGAAAATTCATAGATCAAAGGATGTGCACGGTAACTTTCACT
This sequence comes from Pseudotsuga menziesii, assembly GCA_001517045.1. Lineage (NCBI taxonomy): Eukaryota > Viridiplantae > Streptophyta > Pinopsida > Pinales > Pinaceae > Pseudotsuga > Pseudotsuga menziesii. The sequence continues at coordinate 299,297 of LPNX011122588.1, forward strand.
GAACGGTCATCCATGCTACATTTTAGCGATATTTTGTCCTTTCTAGAAGCAATTAATTTTGATTTTTTTTATGAATTGTAGCTATTTCTTTTATCTACAATGACCCATATATTAGATGCAGTGGTACACTACGGACATGGAAAGGTTATTGTTATCTTCTCCTGGATGGTCATACTTCTAAAGTTAATCGAGGATTCCTTAATGAGCAGTCCAACAGACTTGATTATAATGCATTCTTATTTTTACTCAGGTGTATTGCATGCCTTTTCTTCTTGATTATAAAAAATACCATATAGAAAACGATGATTATACGGTATACTTCCAATTTATGTATGCATCAATACATTTCCTTTTTTGCACTTTAGATTGATGCAATGGTATGACGTTTGTATTTAGTTAAGGAGTGCATATCCAAGCAGATCATAAATCATGTTTTTAGAGTTTAAAATCTAGAGTTTGGGATATTTTACTTTTTTAGAAACATAACATTTTTTTGTGATCCATTTCTTTGTACTATATGGGAAAGAGGTGCTGGAATAAATGTGCAAGCTGCTGATTTGACATTGACTAGAATCCTCAGGTTGGGAAAGATGAAGAATGAGGGAATACTTTCTGTCATTTATGATTATAGTTAATTTTTTTTTTATATAATGGGTTTCAAATAGTTCTCAAAGTAAGTTAAATACACTACCTTTGCACATTTTTTATCATATTATATTGTTTATAATTTGGGTTGATTTACAGGAACAAGCAAGGGCTCGTATAATTGGCCAAAAATGTGATGCTACATTGGTAACATGGATGTGTTTCTTGTTGTCTTATAAAACTATTTCCAAAGATCTCAAGTCCTATAATTTGAATTATATTGACATGTTGTGGAGTGAGACATATGATGTATCATGTATAGGAAGATAAGCTGGTGGGAAGTCACATGTGCCATGACATCAATATTACCATTTCAACCTCAAATGTGGAGGCCTAATCTAAGTGTAGGAACAATTATGTTGATGAATTCTCATTTGGATTATGTGTATATTATCTAGTAATAAAACATTTTAATGGGTTCAAATACATATTGAACATCGTGTGCCCTATAAAACTAGAAGAAGCTTGACCAAACTCAAGTTTAGGTTTTCCCTTGTAATCTGCAATGATTTATAGGAAAATCACCTTGTATGCTTTAGCTTTGCAATGGATAAATATTTATACTGTAAATTTTATGTAATTTCCTGATCATGTCACACCTCTTTTGGAAATAGTTCGATGGGATTAAAATTGTTTCCTTTTTGGCATTTTTGTAGTTTCTATTTTTTTTAACATAATATTAACATGAGAAAAGTGCAAAGGCTAATGCATGAATTGATATTTGAAAAAGTAAATGTGCCCTCCATGCATTTTTTTACTTTGTGAATACTTATTTGTTTGACACTATTGGATCAGGTTCATAGTTTTGAAGAACAAGTTAGGGTTGTAGTAGAGCATAAACTTGGAGCAACGAATCAAAGCATTACTATTGGATTCCTTGACAATAATACAAGGTTTTTGGTTATTTACATCACCTATTTTATAAATCAACTTATACGTTTAGTTGTAGCTAAAGGAGTTTTGACTTTAGTAATGTCAAGTTGAATCTTCATTGGAATTAGTGCATGTTGTGAAGTGTTGTGGTTTCACTGCAGTGCATAAGACTGAAGAGAGTACTTGGAAGGTCTTTGAAGAGGGTCAAAGAAACAAGAAGTTGCTAGTATTCTAGATGATGAAGCTCTTAATTATATTTTATCTTGCATGTTATTTCAATAGTCTTTTCTTTGGTGGTGTTTGAATTACTTAGCTCATTTAAAGTCTATTGAAAATCCGAAGTATCAACAAGACTAAATAAATACTAGTTTCAATTCACTACATATTCTTTAATTTTAATCTTTTACTTTGTTATTTCAAATATAGATTCACATTGTGTGTTCATGTTGATGGTTTGTTGCTAATGAATATTAGTTCCATATTTTTTTTCTAAATTGTGCTTTTGCACTTTTCTTTGAATGAACATAGGAATGTGCATTAACTATAATGGTCCTGCAAAATTGATCATGTCTTGCTCATTCAGTGGGTTCATCATGAAGTATGTCTCTAATTTATGAATCCAGTCCCTTGCATGAACTTCTCCTTCACCATCAAAAGTTGAAATCTTCAATTTTTCAAGGTAAGGTTTGTTTAGGACCTTATGTTGCTGGTCACTTTTCTCACCTGACTCGAGGCTTGCTTGAAGGTCACAAAATTCCTTGAAGGAGACCTGCCCCTGAAATGATTCTAGGTGTAAGGTTTTAGGCCTTTAATATAAGCTTATAGGCCTTCAATACATTTGTCAATGGGTTCATTGTGAAGTATGTATGTAATTACTAATTTATGATTCCAATCCCTTGCATGGAATTTCCCTTTACCATCAATAGTCTTATGCATAATCTGCTTGATGTGAGATTTCATATGAAACAAACTTTAGTAATATGCTTCTGATTTTTTGCTTTATTTATTTATCCTGAATTTGTCAGCTTTGGGAATTAAAAATGATGTGAAACGGGGCAATACAATGTCTAATAGGCCATGCACCTAATTTTGCTCTAAGAGACGCAAATGCTCCTATCACCCCAATTCATGATCTCAATGTACTTATGAACCAACTGAAGATTATGAGACTCCTACAACAGAAATGTTTTTCCCACCAGTGGGTTCATCATGAAGTATGTCTCTAATTTATGAATCCAATCCCTTGCATGAACTTCTCCTTCACCATCAAAAGTTGAAATCTTCAATTTTTCAAGGTAAGGTTTGTTTAGGACCTTATGTTGCAGGTCACTCTTCTCCCCTGACTTGAGGCTTGATTGAAGGTCACAAATTCCTTGAAGGAGACCTGCCCCTGAAATGATTCTTGGTGTAAGGTTTTAGGCCTTTCGTATAAGCTTATAGGCCTTCAATGCATTCGTCAATGGGTTCATTGTAAAGTATGTATGTAATTACTAATTTATGATTCCAATCCCTTGCATGGAATTTCCCTTTACCATCAATAGTCTTGTGCATAATCTGCTTGATGTGAGATTTCATATGAAACAAACTTTAGTAATATGCTTCTGATTTTTTGCTTTATTTATTTATCCTGAATTTTTCAGCTTTGGGAATTAAAAATGATGTGAAACGGGACAATACAATGTCCAATAGGCCATGCACCTAATTTTGCTCTAAGAGATGCAAATGCTCCTATCACCTCAATTCATGATCTCAATGCACTTATGAACCAACTGAAGATTATGAGACTCCTACAACAGAAATGTTTTTCCCACTAGTAAGTCATTGAAAATGTATTACAGCAAGTTTAAATCAAGTTTCATCGCTAATATAAAATGTGTTTGATGTATGTTAATTATAATATTTAAAATGATAGATCTCTTTGAACAATATCTTTTTTCTTATAAAATATTATTGTTAATTTGTTAGTAGGTTATTGATGGAATGATCCCTTTTTTATTCAAATATTAATGAATTCCTTACGAGTTTCCTTTTCTGACTTAATAATTGTACATGTAGACACCTATACATACACCTATGTAGACTCCTTTCCTAGGTACTACAGAGCTAGTTATGTACCAATACTTTCCACCTGGTCTAGGTGATCCTCTAGCGATTTTCAAGTCAGGAATTGACCCAGAAGTGAAGATTGGAAGGTCAGCTCCTTACATGGTACTAGTTCAAAAATTTCTAAATGATAACTTTTTCATTAGATTGTTATGGCTATTCAAATATTTTCTTGCAGGAAATTTGTAAGTGGAAGTTATGTGTCATCATATTTAATAGTATCTTGTTGTTCATTGCTAAATATGAAAACGACCAGTTTGAAATTTGAACTGTGTTCCAATATAAATAATATCCCATTCACATGTTATGATTTTCATTTTCCCCTAGATCACTTGAGTGTTGTTTCTTACACACTGTACTTGCAGCAACAACTTGCAAATTGGAAGAGTCATACTCATAATCCCCTTGGCGTGGATGTTAATATTGGTAAGTATTGTATTAAAAATGATCGCCAGTGTACCTGGACATGATATTGAAAGTTATTTGTTTAATTTGTTTGAATTTTTGACAGGAAATATCTAGACAGTGAGTATAAACAAATAAGATGCCTATTACCTTGGTAAACAATACAGGATGTTTCTTGAATTTTCTGTGATATTGCAGATTATGAGTAAGAGGGATGAGATGGTGGTTGGGATTAGTCAACCACCTATCACAAAGGCCAGATTTATAAAATTGTAAGAATATTTTTTAAGTACAAGTTTCAAGGTTTACTTTGTTAATTGACATCTATGAACTTTGTTGGATTAATGCAGATCCATCAGGAATTCAATGAAAGAAAGTCAACAAGCAGGGAGACATTGAGGTATGAACATTTTTAGGTTAAATATTTAGTGTTTATGAAGATTACTTCAATATCCAATTGTACTCATGTGTAACATGTATCAAAGTTTCAAAAGTTTGTATAATGTCTCTTTTGTCTTCTATTTTCAATCTATGTATCATAAATATGGCATATTTTCTCTCAGTATACATTTGAACGTATAATTAATTGCAGGGTTTCTCTAGACCACTGTCCAATTACAGAGTTGTGGTAATCCTATGGAGCAAAAGTGGTTTGCAATCATCTATAACTGCCAATTGGTGACATTGGTTTGATGTTGTTCAAGATAGACTTGTGGGTTGTACAACTGTTCTTCAAGATAGAGACTTGGAAGCATGGTGGAAGAGAAGGAATTCCTATAAGAAGTAATACAAGAAATTTTTATCACTCAGTGCATATCTGTTTGCACTTTTCCAACCTTATTCCCAACATTCCTTGTAGAATATTCGAGATAGAATCTTATGGCAGCAGGCCCTTATTTTATATAAAATTGTGTAGATACTAGAGAGAGATAGTTAAAGTTTTCCCTCTGCTTTTGTCTCCTATATCTCACATCATTCTTCCTTGAAGGGACATTGAGATGTGTGTTACTCCTCCAACAACTTTGTGAAGATATTCTTCAGAGTGAGATTTTAGCTCCTTGGGTTTTGATGCAACCTCCCTTGGGAAATATGGTAATGCCACGGTTCGGCCTATTGTTAAATTCTTCTTGACCTACATCTCCAAAGTCGATCCTATTCCTGTAGTTTGGCTTAGTGTCTTTTTATTCTCATCTTTCAGAGCGCAACCTTTTGTTGTGCTTAGAGTTTTTAATGAGCTCCAGTAGAGCTATGATTTGTAGGATTAAGTGTTTGTGAACTTCCTAGAAGAATTTATATAGTTAGGCCAGGATGGGAAAAACTTTGGATTACTTGGAAATAACCAAAGTCTAGTGAGGTCGGATCCACTCTCAAATATCTTGAAACAATTAATGGTAATGTTAAAAATTTAATTAATGTCAAACCTAGTGAAAACTCCAGTAAAACCAAGTCAAAATAGGTGCATTTATATAAGAAAGTGCATCATATAGATGTTGGTATGGATTGGTAATGTGTTTTTGGTTGTACAAAAAATATTTCCCACATCTGGGATGCATTTATAGGGATGGAAACATGTTTCCAGGTTGTACCACACACGTTTCCACATTTTTGTCCCAAAACACACATGGTGCGGCCCTTATTTTGGTGTTTCTTGCAACTTAGGTATCCACTATAAACATGTTGCTACTAAAATTGACACACTAGGTTGTTAACAATCCTTTTTTATTTTTATCTTGGGTATCCAAGTCTTATATTTCCTTTTTGCTTCATCTATGCTAGGCTCAGGATCGTTTCCCTTTTTGATGTCTTTTGTATCTTTCTTTCTTGGACACCATTTTAACATCTAGTGGTGTTATGGAGACTGTCATTGTTTTGTGGCCACCAGTTGTACTTTCTTGTTCCAATGACCTAGTCCTTTGTCTTTTGTAAAATAATGATAGTGGGGTACCTTGCTAAAGGCCTCAATTCAGTCTTTTGGATAGGATCAATATACATGTGTAAGAAGTTTGAGTTCCATCCCCCTTGCTGGTTTTTCTACATTTTAGAAAGTCTATTGTTCAGGCTATTGGAATGAAAACAAGCCCTATGATGGTAGGTACTTTGAATAAGACACCAGTGTGGTCTTTTAGTTCATGTATAAGAGGTTTCAAGTTCCATTCCTAGCCTTGGTGTTCTAATTTTGTAGCAAGTCTATTATGCAAGCTATCAGAATGGTAACAAAACGAATAATAAAGTGTGTCATGTTGAAGACTCCAATTTGATATTTTGGTTAAGTACCCATGGGCCATATTCATGTATAACATGTTTTGAGTATATAAGGTCAATCTATTTGCTAATTTTTCCTTTTTGACTGGTCAAAACATAAATATTGCCTTTCTGACTTTCTTTCCTTTAGCTTATGTGGAAGGAAGCTTAGATCAGTGGTGAGTAGTAGGAATGACCATTTATGATGAAGCTATCCTCAATGCCATATCTATCTTGGAACGCACTACAATGGCATTGTTGTATTCTATTGTAAGGGTTTGACTAGATTCTTTTCATTCTCTTCCAAAGTAGATCTCTCACACTGTCTCCAAAGATTGGGGATTCCACACATTGATGACTAAATTTGCAAGATCAAAGAAGTAATGAAAAACCTATGATATGGATATAAGATATGTTTTGGTCTTGAGTTATATTTTTCTCATGTCAAATTGACATTGAAAAACCATCATTAGAAGTGTTCTATGGCATGCATTTGTAGAATTTTGATTTGAAACAACCAAGTCATTTGTAATTTGTTGTAGATCAACTGTGATCCTCCTCATGCATGTTGTTGATCTATGTCTAAATGTGCCATGAAAACCCCAAAGGACATTGGGCATCAAAACCATCTAAGACTAGTCAAAATGACCTTAAAATTTTTGTTATAATGTGATGAATGGACTACCAAACCCAGGTTGTTAAAGGATCATGATTGTTTGGTACCTTTGATACATAGGTTGTCTAATTTTAGGGTTGCTGCTGATGAAAATACTCCTAGAATTTGAGATTGAGGTGGTTTTGTTGCTACTGTTACAAGGAAACACATCCTACTATGCTTAAACATGTCCAGATTAGAAATAAGGACTCTTACTATTGTTTTCAACCATAGATTTACCTAGATTTGGAGGTTTATTGTTTTTGTGATGAACATAATTTCCCAAAATTGCTTCTTTCATAACTAGGATTAAAAGTGAAGTTGTTTGAAGCTCCTTAAAAGCAATGTTGCAAATATTGTGTTGGGGAATATATCGCCGAGGTCCTAGAAAGAAACTTATTGGATATATCGGGGAAAATATCGGCAAAAATAAACTTAGACTTGAAGATTTATGAAAATATTAGACAAATAGACAACAAGAAAAACTCGGGATAAATCGGAAATATCAGGAGAAATCCAAGATATTTGCTACACTACTTAAAAGCACATAGAACCTTAAATGCACATATTATTAGGGTTGATGCTACCCAAAACATGCCCACATTTGATGATACAGGGGACTAGGCTACTTATACTTTCTTAGATTGAAGAATCATTGCTGTTAGGAGGCCTAATCATGCCCAGGAATCCACCCAAGTTTGAAGATTCACAACTGCTACGGATGCATTAGGATGAAAATTGCACAATTGACCATAAAACAACCATTATTATAAGTCTTCTATGGTGTGCATTTGTTGAATTCTTATTTGAAATAACCAATTACTATGTAATTTGTTGCAGATCAACCATGATCCTCATGCATGTTGTTGCTCTATGTCCAATTGTGCCATGAAAACCAGAAAGGACTGAACATTGGGCTTTAAAACCATCTAAGACTAGTCAAAATGACCTCAAAAAATATGTTGTGATGTGATGAATGGACTACCCAACCTATGCTTTTACAGGATCAACATTGTTTGGTACCTTTAATACATAGGTTGGCTAATTTTAGGGATGCTGCTAGTGGAAATATGCCCGAAATTTGTGATTGGGGCAATTTTGCTACTTTGTTTCAAGGAAACACACCCTACTATGCTAAGAACATGCCCAAATTATAAATATTGACTCTTATTATTGTTTTTATCCATATATTTAACTAGATTTGGAGGTTGCTTGCTATTGTGATGCACATAATTTCCCAAAGTGCCCAAAATTGCTTCTTTCATGCCCATGTAGGCTAGATTGGCATTGAAAAACCATCATTAGAAGTATTCCAAGGCATACATTTGTTGAATTCTAATTTGAAACAACTAAGTACTATGTAACTTGTTGCAGAAACCATTATCCTCCTTATGCATGTTGTTTCTCTATGTCTAAATGTGCCATGAAAACCCCAAAGGACTACAATTCCTTCCTCGAATGTCGATTCAAAATTGGTTGGATCTTACAAAAAGAGATTGGATCTAATAGAGCCACTATCTGAATGAAAGAAATGATTTGCAAAGACGAAAACATTCGAATTCCAATGGGTTTGAGTTTCATGAGTAGGATAGTGCATCCTTCCAAAAATTTACACTATTATTAAAACACTATATATGCAAAGTGAGTAATGATAAAGATAGAGTCGTGAGGAAAATGGGGTCACAGGTTAGTGAAAACTAAATACAATATAACACTGTGAATAGAACTTTTACAGGCAGAGTTAATAGTGGTAAATGTTGATAATATGTCATCCTAAGTGCACTCTTCTTGTTTCATGTGGTTTCTATTACATAATAACTTGACAATAATTAATAACTTGATGAAGTGATGGAATGCCCCTTCATAATCCCTTAATGGAACAATTGTTACTAAGATGGGAAACCCATCAACTTCATCTATCTCCTTGTGGCCTTATCAATTGTGGAAATCGGTATGATGCATTTCCCTATTGACATCCTACTAATTTTTAGATTATAAATAATGCACATAATATAAATTTTCTTTGTTAGTGTTCATTGTTAAAATCGTCATTAGATCATACATGATGCACATAGTAGGTATCTTCTTTTAGTAACCATTCATGAGTGCTTCTCTTACCATCACATTGCTAAACAAAATCACATAATCTACGAATAACAACGTTTATGTAGCAACACACACATCTTCAATTGGATTCTACACCTATTTCTTAAACACATCCCTTATTCTTTGTCCTTCTAAAGTTTAGGTTATTAGGTATGCATCAATACATTATCTTGTTCTCTAAGAACCTTTTGCCGACCAATTTAATAGATTGCGTAATTGTTTAGGATATTTTGTTGCTTGATAATGATAGATTTTTATGCTTATTAGTGTGTTTGAAAAAATAAATTGGATTTTAAGCATGACTGTCTTTGGATCTTATTGTCTTTTATTATAATTACAAATGATGAAATTTATGTGTTTATATTTTTCTTCTTCCCGATTCTTAAAGGGTGCTAGCTCAATGGAAGAGTGCCTACCTTACAAACAGGAGGTTGGTGGTTCGATTCCTCCTTGCCCTAATGATATTACAATGTATTTCTAAAGGTAAAAAATATAGTAGTGCAAGATGGATGCAATATTAGATGCAACACTAAATGCAAAACATGATGTAAAAGTGGGCGTCACACTAAACACAAAAGTGGATGCAAAAGTGGATGTTATGTCAGAAGCAAATGTGGACACAGAAATGGATGTCACACTAAATGCAAAATTGGATGCAAAAATAGACTCAACACTAGACACAATTAATGACTCAAAACTAGATTCCATACTAGGCCCAAAACTAGACACAACAGTAGATGCAAAAGTGGACTCCTAACTAGACGTAAAATTGGACATTAAATTGAGCACAAAATATGGTGTATCGATGGACATTAAACTAGGCATAACACCAGGTGCAAAACTAGAAGCAACACTTGGCACAAACAAAAATTTAAAACGAGACACAATATTGGATGCAAGATGGGACGAAACATTGGATGTAAAACTAGACAAAATATTGAATGCAAGATGTGATGCAACATTGGACACAAAATTGGATGCAATATTAGATACAAACATGGATGCAAAACTAGGCACACCACTAGAAGCAACATTGGGATCAAACATAGAAGCAAAAAAAGACATCAACCAGGATGCAACACTAGGTGCAAACCTAGATGCAAAATACGACGTAAAACGAAATGAAACATTAGTCACAAACATGGATACAAAAAAAGACGTAAAACAAGATGCAAAATTAGATGCAAAAGGGGATGTAACATTATAAGCAAAATTGGATGCAAAACTAGATGTAATATTGGGCCCAAAATTGGATGCAAACCTATATGCATCACTAGATGCAGAATTGGACACATAATTTGATGCAAAACATGGTGCAAAATTGGGTGCAAAAATCGATAAAAAAACTAAGACTCAACATTGGATGCAAAACTAAGCGTCAAACTAGCTGCAAACAAGGATGTAACAAAGGAAGCAAAAAAAGATGCAATACAAGATGCAAAATTGGGCACAAATAAGGACATAACAAAAGATGCAAAAATGGATGTTAAAAATGATGGGGAAAAAGATGCAAAAGACAACGTTTTACGAAAATGTACAATAGAGCCAAGTTTAGCGCCAGATTGTTCACCACAATTGGGAAAAAAATACTCTAAAATCTGGCGCTAAATCCAGTTTTTTTTGTAGTGTATTCTCTTATTACCATCCCTTACATAAAGAGGTGGAAAATCATTTATCCAACATGTATTTTGGGATGTTATTCTGACATACCTCTTGGTATATAATAGAGGTGAGGGAGAGCCTTTAGACATACATTGAGATATTATTCTATTATGTTGTGATGTTGGGAGAGCCTTTGGACATACATACATGCATACATCAAGATATCATTATGTGTTAAAAGATTTCAAACATAACTTCAAAATTACAACATTTTTATTCCTATGATGTGCGCGTTGATGAACAAAGTAAATTATGAAATGAAATATTAGATCACTTGAATTATGGTAAAATGCACGTGATGTCTAATATGGTACTTGGCTTACCTTCAATTTATTCCACTAAAGGTATTTGTGAAGGTGTTGTTCTTGGAAAACATCATACGGAAATGTTTGATAAATGTAAAGCTTACCGTGCTAAAGAACCATTACAACTAATTCATAGTGATATTTGTGGTCCTCTTGAAGCTACTTCATTGTCTCATGCAATATATTTTCTTACTTTTATTGATGATTTCAGTCATAAATCTTGGGTTTATTATTTTAAACATAAAAGTGAAACCTTTGGTATAATTCAAGAACTTAAATTCATGTTTTAAAAAGAATCTGGTAAAAGTATTAAGACTTTGAGAACTGATAATGGGGGGGAATTCACTGAAAAGGAATTTAATGCATATTTATCTAAGCATGGAATTCAATATCAAAACATTGTTCTTTATACAACTTAATAAAATGGGGTAGCTGAAGAAAGAATCACTAGGCGAGATGTTCAATTCAATAAAGTATCTTCTCCTCCTAAGTCAATTGAGCCTCATGTTACCTTGAATTGTCCTTAACCTTCTATTGCTCCTATCTTTGTTATTGCTTCCACTACTTCTATGCCTACCCTTTATCCTATTTCACCTTCTTATTTAAGTGATCCATCAGAATGCTTTGAAGATACTATCTTGATTCCTAAACTACTTCACTTCCTATTTGGGATTGAAAAACTCTTGAATCTACATATTTTGAGATTGGTATTGCTTTCAATAATCATCGAGCTATATTTTATTTTCTTTTACGACTAAATTATTGGCCACAGATGACCCCTCTACCTATGCTCAAACTAAATATAAGCCTAAATGGGAGAAATCAATAACAACTAAATATGACTCTTTAATGTAAAACAAGACATGGACTCTTGTGCCTATTCCTATTGGAAATAATTTAGTTATATATATGTATGTGGATATATAAAACAAATATTACTGCAATTGGACAGATTGGAAAATATAAAGCTTGGTTAGTAGAAAAAGTGTTTTCTCAATAAGAAGGTATTGACTATACTAAAACTTTTGTTCCAATTGCTAACATGAACACAATAAGAACTATTATTATCTTGTTTCATATTATCAATGGAAATACACTAAATTGATGTCAAGAGTGCATTTTTGAATGGTGATCTTTGTGAAGACATTTATATGCAACAACCACTTGGTTTATTATTGCTGACACTTCAAGTTTAGTATGAAAATAGAACAAGTATTTATGTGATTTTAAATAAATACCAAGAACTTGGTATGAGAAAATTGATGCTTATTTCTTGAACAATGGTTTTAAGTGATGTATATTTGATCCAAATATATATTTGAAGAACTTTGATGATGATGTTCACATAATAGCGCTTTTTGTGGATGCTCTCTTAGAATTAGTGGCCAACTTACAATTAAACAAGAAATGAAGAATAATCTAAAGAATGGATTAGAAATAAATGATTTAGGCATATTACATAACTTTTTGGGTCTACGGATTTGGAATATGGCTGATGGTTTATTACTTTCTCAACATAAGTATGTGACATATTTACTTGTTTCATTTCATATGAGTAATTGTATTCCTTCACCTAATCCATTCCATTCCATTGTGAATTTAATTGTTTATTATGACAATCCTCTTATTGATGCCACTGTGTATCATCACCTTGTGGAGAGTTTGATATATTTGACACACAACATGCCATATCTCTCTTTTGTAGTCATCATGGTTTCAAGGTTTATGTAAAAGAATCATGAAATTCATTGGAAAGAAGTAAAGAGGATTCTCAAATGTTTACATGGGACATTGCATTATGGTGTGTTCTATTCTAGCAAGGCTATAGTTTCATTCCTTGGTTATACAGATTTTGATTGGGTAGGGGATACTTTAGATTGAATGTTTACTATAGGGTACATATTTTATCTTGGTTCAATATTGATTTCATGGTCTAGTAATAACTTGATATATCTTTATCTTTCTTCTTATGAAGCAGAGTACATATCAACTACGAAAGAAGCTAAAGAAGCAGTGTGGATATGACATGTTCTTATAGAGTTTGGATTGGTTTAGAAGTCTCCTACCAATTTAAGATGTGACAATTCAATGTATCACTCCAAAACTAAACACATTGAATTGGATGCTCGCTACATTCAAGATCTTATTGCGGATGGCATTATTATTTTGGAGTATTGTCCCACATTAAACCAAACAACTAATATCTTCACAAATTTTTATGATAAAAGAAAAATTTGTGTATCTTCATAGTTAGTTAGGAATGAGTGATATGTAATCTCCAAGATATTTTAATTATCCATGAATTATATTTGAATCGTTCCTAACTTCTAACTTTTTAATAAGGGGTTAACATTAAGTTTAAAGAAAACATAATTGTCAGAATTATGTGAATAAAAATAAGAATGCAAAACCACGAAATTAAAGACTCTAACTTGATAAGAAAGTTCATCTCAAAAGGCCTACATCTTTGGGTCCCTTTCTAGTGTGAACGATTCTATTATTTCTTCAAGTGCATCAAATTACATCAATTTCCTCGATAATGTCCGAGTTCTAACTTTGTACATGAAGAACATACTCACCAATGCGATACCTTCGGCACATAATACGAGAGGATATATCTCCTATGTTGTATCTTCAAGCACTGGACAACTGCACAGTCTGATCCTACCAGTCTAAATTTTTTTTTTGTCTCTGTCTGAAGAATTACAATGAGCTCTCCCCCAGATCATGCTGAAAATGCATGTTAAACAACAAATCTTGTCCTGTTTAGATCCATAGATAAAATGCTCAATTTGGGAATAAATCTAATTCCATTCCCAATTTATCTTTAAGGATAAAATCCAAACCCAAATTATGATCAAGATGCATGAATAATGGATCAAATGTATAGATCTTCGATAAAAATCCACGCATGTTGGCCTATTTCCTCATCGAATATGTTTTAGACTATTAAAAACCTGTCTCTGACATTATTGACATTGATATTGTTGATATCGACTACTCCAACTCGACGGTTTCGATCTTGATGTCGACAATTGGGAGTTAGTAATCCACAATAGAAACACAATGACCTTTTGACTTTTCCAATGCCAACTGTTTCAACCCGACAACTATGATCCCAACATTAAAAGTTGGGAGTCAGAGGGGTATAAACAAGAAATAGTAGCAATACCTCGACTATTTTGATCCGGATATCAGAAGTCGGGAATCGGAATTCGGAGGTCAGAAATCGGTCTTTTTATTGTGAACATGTTATGCTAATAATTTCTTTGTCTGGAGTCCATTTTTGATGAAATAAACTTTGTCGAAAATATCTTGGAGAGATCTACACGACTATATATTTCTCTTCAATGCTTGAAGAATTTTGAATTTCGATCATTTGGCATATCCTCTTGGATCAATCCTCCCCACTAGAAGCTTTTGTACCTCTAAAAGCGTGTATTTATAATTAGAAAATAGGTGAGGGTACAACTCCCTCACTCCAATGTTCCCTATTTGGATGGATTCCTTTAAGACCCACACAAAGATATTCTACATCCCCCCTCCATGAAGTCTAAACTTTTCTATCAAGAATGGCATCTTCCGACATATCATCAAGATATCAGGTGCAAAGTCATCAACAGAAGGAACTTGAATAATTTCATCTTGATCCATGATCATTGGAGGATCATAAAATTTCAAGTTTTCCACCTTCACAACATAATACATCTTCATATATAGAGGAAAATCTAATCAGAAAGCATTAATGATGCAAGAGCATCCAACTAAGGCCAGCAATGTGACCATGTTGTCACATGTTGTGGTCTAAAGTTGAGAGAGTACACTTGTTGTGATGATGGAAATGCCAAGCATGCCTAAGAGTTTGGAGGTAGTTTGTGTTTTGTTAGGTCTAATTATGTAACATAATAGTGTAGTTGTTAATCTTTGAATTAAAATATGAATAAGTGGTTGTTTATGAGCTCCCTACGTGGAGATTGAGCCACCTAGATAGGTTGTTAAACTCTGTTAGGAGTCAGTTAACTAAATTTAGTAAATTCCTAAATTTCTGCATTTTGGTATATATATTTGTATCTCTGTTAGGTTGCTATTTGGAAAAGGGGAGAGATGAGTAGTAGGGTTAGAGGAAAAATAAGAAGAAGTGTAAGAGGATTGGAAAGTGGGAGTTCTATTGCTGTTGCAAAACTCTGGAAAGCTGAATAAAAAAACAGAGTATTAAAGAATTTGTGAATGACCAGGCATTTCTTGTGAATGGATGAATATATATGTTGTTTATCTTCATATCTGTTTAGAAAAAACTCTTAGTCTTCATTTGCCGACTAACTGTGTCTTTGAATTGAACAGTGATGAGAGTCTATCAGGTTGACCTATGTGGGACGGAGAAATTTGCTTTCTGTGTGAATGATTTTTTGACTATGTGTCTATTTAGGTTATATGACTGATAGAAATTCTTGGATGCAATGAATCCTATGTTATTTTGGTTGCTTGATTTACATTTTGTAGTTAACCATGTATATATCAATACCCAGCTAAATCCCAGAGATCAAGAACTTAGATTGCTGAAGATTAAATGGTTGACAGTGTGACTCGTGGTGGAACCAAGACCAAGAACTGACATTGCTAAAGATTGAATGGCTGCAGCGTGACTTCTGGTGAAAACAGAGGCTAAATACTTATTTCTAAATTGCAATCAAAGTTGCACAGATGAATAATGTTTCGGGCAATTTGACAGAAGCGTTTGTGTTTTGGTGGTTTTGAGCATGACTACCTGCGTGTCAGATTTTTATCATTCTAAGCTAGAATTATCTTAAGATCTTTAACTAAGAGAATAACATGCACAGCAATAAACACAAGAGACAAGACACACAAATAATTTTCATTGGGGAAACCATAAAGGAGAAAACCCCGCCACTTCCTCAGAGATAGAATGAGCACCAATGGCAGCAGTAAAACCCGAAAATAGAAAAGTTGATCTCCACAGCTTGTTCTCTCTCACACTGAGAGAGATTCTCCTCTCTCACTCATGCACCCTAATGAGTGAGTGCATGTGTGATAAATAGAGAGGATCACTCTCTATTTATATTCTTTCGTTCACTTGAAACCCACTCCAACATGTCGGCCTCACTTAACAATTACTTACTATAGCCGCATCTCTAGGAGTGTCTAATAACCCTAGTGCCCCACAACTTGTGGGGAATTTTCCTCCTCCGACCAACAAGGAGGGTTATCGTTAACACAACGGTGGGGACTATTGCTCTGACTTACAATGACTCGCCTAGGGTCGAATTCTCTAGGATATTCTAATAACCCTAGGGCCCCACAACCGCGGGGACTTTAACCCTTGACAAATAGGAGGGTTTCCCACAATGACTTGACATGACTTGTTCACATTATAGAAACTCCAGATCAGAACATCGGGGCATGACATGACTCAATTACATTACAAACACATCCCGGAATAAACATTGGGGTATAATACATAAGATATACAAGTGAATACATTCTGAAGTTACAATTACATCAACACTGCGATAGGGTAACACGGTCGTCCTTCATGCTTCAGAAACCAACTTATGCCATGGTCTAGACTCGAGGTTATATGTTTAATAACAATTTCCAGGTTATTTGTTTGGGAACGCTTCTGGCATAGTGTGGCAGATAGGGGAGAGCGACTTTGGCTAAAGTATCTAGATTTAGTTTAAGAGTAGTGTGGAGGTTTACTCACCATCTTGCCGTAAAATTTTGGTATCAGAGAAGACTTTGTTTTGCTCAGTGAAATAGAAAGAAGATATGGCTGTACATATTGGTAGAGGTCGTGGGCATGGCAGAGGCCAACCAGTAGCAAATGTCAAGGTAATAGAGGAAATGAGAGAGCTAAGAGCTCGTATGGAAGTTGTGGATTTGGGAAGACAAAGAGATCTAGTGGCAGGAGATGTGAGTGAGCCTGAAGGTAATGAGTAAGAAGAGGAGGAAACACTTATGGTAGAAACACTTGAGCTGAGATATTTTTGATCGATTCTAGGAGCCGCATCAAGACCAAAGCCGGATTTTCCTAACTATGAGGGGAGCCTTATTGCTGAACACCTCATTGACTGGATTAGTGAGCTAGACACATATTTTGAGTATGGTGAGATTGAGGAGAACAAGAAGGTCAGATTGGTAGTGACACGATTGAAAGGGCATGCATCCCTATGGTGGGACAATGTGCAAGATGAAAGGAGAAGAAAGAACAAGACATTGATCAAGAGATGGGATAGGATGGTGGCCAAGTTGAGGGCCAAATTCTTGCCCAAAGATTATCACCTGACTCTGTATAGGAAAATGCATAATTCAAGGAAAATATTGTTGACTATGAGAGAGAACACTGAGGAGTTTTACAAAGTAAATTTGAGAGCTGGTTATGTGGAGGAATCAACTGAGAATATTTCCAGGTATGTAAATGGCCTGCGGATGGAGATCCAGGATGAAATCAGTATGATATCATCTAGGAAAATGGAAGAGGCCTACCAATGTGCCTTCAGAGCAGAATAGAATCTATTAAGGAAGCATAACTTCAATAGAGGAAGAGGTTCAGCCAAAGGAAGAGGGCAATCAACTGGAAGGGAGGAGTTTGCAGCCCAAAAGGGAGAGTCCATTAACTCAAATCAGTAGGAGCAACAAAAGAGGGGAAATGACTCAAGAGGGAGAAGACTTTACCAAGGAGGTAGAGGTAGAGGAAGAGGAAACAAAATTATCTTTAGATGTTACAAATGTAATCATTTGGGTCATAGATCCTTTGGATGTCCAGAGAAGGAAAAAATAGGACAAGGAAGAGCCTATGTAGCTCAGAATGAGCAGCAACAAGAGAAGCTACTAGTGGCTGAAAATTTACCTGAGACTGGAGAGGCTTTGATGATAAACAAGTCTTATTGAAGACTGAGAAGGAAAATGCAGAACTTTCTCAGAGGAAAGCCTTGTTCAGAACCAGGTGTAAGGTCAAAGGAAAATGCTGCAACATGGTGATTGAAAGTGGGAGCACTAACAATCTGGTTTCCACAGAGATGGTGGAGAAGCTGAGCTTGAAGAAGAACAAACATCCAGTTCCCTATAAGGTATCCTAGTTGTATAAAGGACATCAAATCCTTGTAAGTGAACAATGTGAATTTGATTTACAAGTAGGTACATGTAAAAATAATATGTGATGTTATGCCCATGGATGTGTGTCATGTTCTTTTGAGGAGACCTTGGTAGTTTGACAAGAAAGTAGTGCACGATGGTAGGAGGAACCGCTATAGTTTTGATAAGGATGGAATGAAACATGTCTTACTTCCTTTGCAAGAAGGTAGTATAGTAGAGAAGCAAGCAAAAAAAGTCTTAATGTTGAATAGGAAAAAGTATTTGCAGCAGTTGGAGAAGGAGGAAGTGAACTATGCTATGATATGCAAGCCCAAGGTAGTGATGATGAAAACTACTGTTTCAAATCTGCCTGAAGAAATTCAATAAATGTTGGCTGAATTTGGAGACATTGTGGTGGATGGTTTTCCTGATGAGTTTCCACCCAAGAGAGAAATCAGCCATCACATTGACTTCATTCCTGGAGCTAGTTTACCCAACAAGGAAACCTATAGGTTGACACCCCATGAGAATGAGGAGATTAGAAAGCAAGTACAAGGACTGCTAGACAAAGGGCTGATTAAGAAAAGTTTGAGCCCATGTGCAGTGCTAGTAGTATTGAACCCAAAGAAGGGTGGTGAATGGAGGATGTGCATAGAATCAAGAGCCATTAATAAAATAAACATCAGATATAGGTTCCCATTTCCCAGGATGGATGACATAATGGACTGTCTAAGTGGAGCAATATAATTTTCTAAGATAGATATGAAAAGTGGATATCATCATATTGGAATTAGAGAGGGAGATGAGTGGAAGACAACCTTCAAAACAAATGAAGGGCTGGTTATTCCATTCGGATTATCAAATGCCCCGATTACTTTCATGATATTAATGAATGAAGTCTTGAGAGACTTACTTGGATGATATATTAATTTTCAGATAGTCAAAGGAGGATCATTTGAGGCATCTGAGATATGTCTTGGAGAAGATGCAAGCAAAGAAGTTATTAGTGAACATTAATAAATGTTCATTTCTGAAATCTGAGTTAGTGTATTTGGGCTTTGTGGTTTCAAAGGATGGTTTGAATATGGATCCAGAGAAGGTCCAAGAAAATTTGGATTGGCCTCCCCCCCAAAGCATATTTCAGGTAAGAAGATTCTATGGACTAGCAAGATTTTATAGGAAATTCATAAAGAAATTTAGTGGTCTTTTTTCTCCAAATGTTGAGACTATTAGAAAGGACAAGCAACAATTCAAATGGACAGTAGGAGTTGAAAGTAACTTTCAGCTGTTAAAGAAAAAGATCACTGAGCATCTTGTCTTGGGGTTACCAGAATTTGGAAATCCTTCCTAAGTTAAATGTGATGCTAGTGGAGTAGCCATTAGGGTTGTGCTCAACCAAGAAGACAAACCTGTGGCATACTTCATTGAGAAATTAAATGCAGCAAAACATAATTATTCTTCATATGACAAATAATTTTATGCTATAGTTCAAGGCTTGAAACATTGGAGGAATTACTTGATGCCTAAGGAATTTGTTTTGTTTTTTGATAACCATGCTTTACAGTATATTATGCAGCAGTCCAAGTTGAACCTGAAACATGTTAAATGGGTGGAGTTCCTACAAGGTTTTACCTTTATGTTGAAGCATATCAATGGACAATCCAATTGGGTGGCTGATGCATTGAGCAAGTGGTATTTAATTGTACAAGATAATCAAGTACAAGTTCTAGGATTTGAACATATTAGAGATTTATATGAAACTAACAATGAATTTTAGTGTGCATATAGAGCTTGTAAGAATCCTGTAGAAGTGGATAAAAGATCCGTGCACAGAATACATGTTGCAAGATGGTTTACTATTCAAGAAAAATAAATTATGTATTCCAAGTTGTTCAATGAGGGAAAATATTATTCAAGAAAAACATAATGGTGGAATGGTTGGTCACTTCGGTAGTGATAAGACTTATGGGAACCTGAGTCATTTCTAATTCTAGCCAAGGATGAGGTCTGAGGTTGAGAAATATGTGATCAGATGTAGGATCTGTCAACATGCCAAGGGCGGAAACCAAAACACATGTTTATATACACCATTGCTTGTTCCTACTAGGCCTTGGGACTCCATAAGTATGGACTTCATTTTGGGTTTGCCAAGAACTTAGAAAGGAAACGATTTCATTTTTGTAGTGGTTGATAGATTTATTAAAATGGCACATTTTATTCCCTATTTTAAGATGAGTGATGCCACTCATATATAAAATTTGATCTTTAATGAAGTGGTGAAGCTACATGGTTTTCCAAAAAGTATTGTCTCTGAAAGGGATGTGAGATTCACAGGTCACTTCTAGAGGACATTGTGGAAGAAGTTAGGTATTAAGTTGAAATTTAGTTCAGCTTATCATCCACAGTCTAATGGGCAGAATGAAGTGGTTAATAGGAGTATGGGAAAATTTTAAGAATCTTAGTTGGAGAGAATCCAAAACAATGGGATAAAGTATTGGCACAGGAAGAATTTGCTTATAATGACTCACCTAACAAAAGCACGGGTATGAGCCCTTTTAAAATTCTATATGGTATGCATCCTAGAGGAGTGTATGAATTGTGAGATTTGGGACAGTTGGAAAAGAGGAGTGCAGATGGAGAATATTTTGCAGCTAGAATCAATGAGCTACAAGAGGAAGTTAAGGAAAGGATACATAAGAGTAATGCAAATTACAAAGAAAGAGTTGATTCTAAAATAAGAGAAAATAATTATGAGGTAGGAGACCTAGTGTTAGCCCATCTGAGAAAGGAAATATTTCCTAAAGGAGAGTACAAAAAAATGAAAATGAAAAAGATTAGGCCATGCAAAATCCTCAGAAAGTTTTCTGCGAATGCTTATGATCTGGAAATGCAAACAGGGATTGGCATATCTCCTATTTTTAATGTTTCTAACATTTATCCTTTTGTAGCAAATGATATTGGAAAGATTACAGGAGGAAAGGATCCTGATGATGAAGACTTCAGTGGCTGAAGCAGATGCCAGTAGCACAGACATTAGAAGCTGAAGATATATTGGACACTAAAGTGGCAAAGAGTACCAGACAGAGGGACTATCTAGAATATTTGGTCAAGTGGAAATCACATCCTATAGAGGATGCCACTTGGATGAGTGCAACAGAGTTAGAGACTAAAGGATTTTATGTTGTTGATTTGATGAACAGGGGTTCATTGCTTTTCCCCCTAGGAGTCTGATGCAGGAGCATCCAACTAAGGCCAACAATGTGACCATGTTGTCACATGTTGTGGTATAAAGTTGAGAGAGTACATATGTTGTGATGATGGCAATGCCAAACATACCTAAGAGTTTGGAGGTAGTTTATGTTTTGTTAGGTCTAATTATGTAACAGTATAGTGTAGTTGTTGATATTTGAGTTAAAATAGGAATAAGTGGTTGTTTATGAGCTCCCTGCGTGGAGATTGAGCCACCTAGATAGGTTGTTAAAGACTGTTAGAATTCAGTTAACTAAATTTAGTAAATTCCTAAATTTCTGCATTCTGGTAGATAGATTTGGATTTCTATTGGGTTGTTATTCGGAAAAGGGGAGAGAAGAGTAGTAGGGTTCAAGGAAAAAGAAGAAGAACTGTAACATGCTTGGAAAGTGGGAGTTCTGTTGCTGTTGCAGAACTCTGGATAGCTGAATAAAAAAATAGAGTATTAAAGAATTTGTGAATGACCAGGAATTTTGTGTGAATGGATGAATATATATGTTGTTTATCTTCATATTCATTAGAGGAAATTTCAACTCAAATTAGGGCCTTTTAACTTTTATTCAAATTCCATGTCATCATGTGTTAGCCAATGAAATTGCTTTAAATTTGAAATACCGTATAGGTCTTAAACACTTTTTTAATATAAATTTGGGGATAGGCATCATAAAAAAAACTACTTTTTTTGTTTGTATTTTTGACATATCTCCCTGTGTTTTTACTCAAATTTCAACCGAGAGAGCTTGTTGGATGCAGAATTAAATTCTGCATCCAACAAGTACCCACTTGGCATACTTTTGACGAACCCTGCTACCCCAAAAACAAGAAATACCTGAAAAAACAAAATGATGATGTCATCATTCCATTTTTTCAGGTATTTCTTGTTTTTGGGGTAGCGGGGTCCATCAAAAGTATTCCGAGTGGGTACTCGTTGGATGTGGAATTTAATTCCGCATCCAACGAGCTCTCCCGGTCGAAATTTGAGTAAAAACACAGGGAGATACGTCAAAAATACAAACAAAAAAGTAGTTTTTTTCTTTTCTTCCTCCAAAATTAATAAATATTATTTTATTATTTTAACTATTATTTTATTAGTTCATTTTAGGAGGCCCATTTTGAGTTGAAATTTCCTCTAATTGTTTAAAAAAAAAAGCTCTTAGTCTTCATCTATCAACCGAGTGTGTGTTTGAAATGAACAGCGCTAAGAGTCTATTAGGTTGCTTGATTTACATTTTGTAGTTAACTGCGTATCTATCAATACCCAGTTAAATTGCAGAGATCAAGAACTTAGATTGCTGAAGACTGAATGGTTGACAGTGTGACTCCTGGTGGAACCGAGACCAAGAACTGAGATTGTTGAAGATTGAATGGTTGAAGCGTTACTTCTGGTGAAAACATAGGCTAAATATTTATTGCTAAATTGCAATCAAAGTTGCACAGATGAATAATGTTCCAGGAAGTGCGATGAAAGCGTTTGTGTTTAGGTGGTTTTGAGCGTGACGACCTGTGATAGGGTAACATGCTTGTCCTTCATGCTTTAGAAAACAACTTATGCCATGGTCTAGATCGAGGTCATATGTTTAAGAACAAGTGCCAGTTTATTTGTTTGGGAACGCTTCTGGCATAATGTGGCAGAGAGGGGAGAGCGAGTTTGGCTAAAGTATCTAGATTTAGTTTAAGAGTAGTGTGGAGGTTTACTCACCATCTTTTCGTCAATTAATACAATATTTATCCAAAATTGTGAAGGGTCCTTACCAGATTGGTTTAAGATTTTTACCTTCACCCCTGAGTTGATCTTTGCTAATATGAATCCAAACTCAATCACCAAATTGGAAATGATGATCCATGTGATGCTGGTCATGTCTTGACTTATACTAGGATTGACTCTTTTCCAACTATTCCCGTACTGCACAGTGTACGGATTGGATTTGTTGGATGAATTCCAAGGCCTTATCTGCATCAAATTGTCCATTTTCCACAGAATCCTTCCCAAGAGTATATGCACAATATCCTCGGAGTATATGTACCATGACGCAGTTGATTACCTCAGTTTGATCGTCGGTTTGTGGATGAAATAAATTTCTCTTCTTCAACTTGGTGTCCATAATTTCCCACAAAGTTGACCAAAATTTCCCAAGAAAACATGAATCCTGATAAGATACAATAGAAGAAGGTGACCCAAAATGGACCCATACATGCTGAAAGACAAATGAACAACCATCTCTGTCATGACCTACTTTTTACAGGGCATGAAAATTCACATTTTACTAAATCTATCCATAACCACATACAAGTAATCCTGACCTTTCCTAGACATGGGAAACCCTCCCATAAAATTCATCAATACACTTTCCCATGGACAAGAAGGTACATGGAGTGTAGTGTACAGACGCAATTTCCTATTACTTGGATTACTGGTAGCACACATTACACATCACTTTACATATTTTGATATATTCACATTCATTTCAGGCCAATAACATTATTGTTGAAGGTCAGCTACTATCTTTCCTACTAAAAAATGACCAGAAATAAAAGAAGTATGTGTTTCTCTAATCACATGCACTCTCTCATTCTCTGGGATACAAATCTTGCCGGGATGAAACAACAATTTATCATGAATATGAAAGTCTACTTATTTAGTGCATGTGCCTTGCATTAAATACACATACATCTCCTTAAAATTTTCATCTTGAGCATATTGTTCAATGTAACTATCACGAGCCAAAGAATTTTGTTGTAAAATGATAGATGCATTTATAATAAGAAGTTTTGATAACATATCTACAACCTTATTATGTATTCCCTTTTATATTTAATGATTAAATGGAATTGTTGTAAAAATCCCATCCATTTGAAGTGTCTTAATTTTTGTAGCTTAGTTTGGGGTTGTAAATATTGTAAAGGTTGATTATCAATATGTATAATTGTTTCCTTATCCATTAAATAATGTTTCCATTTTTTCACACTTTGTAATAATGATATAATTCTTGATTATATGTGGGATAGTTAGGTATTGTTTTAGAAAATATCTCAGAATGATAACATATTGGTTTTTTTCCTGCATAAGAACTGCTCCATGGAAAAACTACTATCCTCTGTTTCGAACCCAAAAGGTTGATGCAAATTGGGTGGTGCCAAAAATGGGTTGTGTTGATTCTTTCCTTTGAGGCATCGAAGGCCTTTGTTGCTTTCCTCCCAACTGGAAATATCGCTTAGCACTTGTCAATGAATGTAAAGGTGTTGAAATGGAGGAAAAAACAGCAATGAACTTTCTCCAATATTGGACTGCACCAAGAAAGCTCCTAACCTTTGTGATTGTGTTTGAATTTGGGCAATTTACATTGAATTTGACCTTGGTAGGGTCCACCCGTAGATGGCCTAGACCAATAATATGGCCCAAGTACACCAAAGATGTTTTTGAAAACTCACACTTTGAAATCTTTACATATAAATTTCCCCTCCTTAATACATCAAGCACTTTTCTTACATGTACAACATGTTCTTCCCAAATACGAATAAATACAAGAATATCATCTTAGTAGACAATGACAAAGTAATTTATGAATGGTCGAAAGAAATCATCCATCACTCTCATAAAAGTAGCTGGGGAATTACATAGCCCAAAGGGCGTAACCAACCACTCATATAACCCTTGTTTTGTCTTAAAGACAGTCTTCCATACATCATTTTCAGAAATTATAATATGATTATAACCGCTATGCAAGTATAACTTAGAAAAATAAACTACATGTTTTAATTTATCAAGTAAATCATCAATGTGATGAAAAGGGTATCTATTTTTTACTGTGATTTTGTTCAAATCCTGATAGTCGATGCATATCCTCCATGACCCATCCTTCTTTGGAACCAAAACTATTGGTGATCCATATGGTGAAGTGCTTGTTCTGATGACCCCCCTTCCATTTAACTCCTAAATATGTTTCTTGATTTCTTCATTTTGCATCACAGACATCTGGTACATGCCAATGTTTGGAAGTGTCACATCTTTCTGCAACTATATCTCATGTTGTATTTATCTCTTTGGTGCTAATCCCTATGGTTCCTGAAACACTTCATCATTCTCATAAATAATTTTAATCAATTCATATTTATGATTTGGATCACCCCCTTTAGAATCTTTAGATTGGTCATCATCTTTATCTTTGATTTTAATCATCATCAATACAAAGGTCTTACTTGCTTTCACTAATATTTTCATTCGACCTCCCAAGATTAGTGACAAACTTGTTTTCATGTAATGTGCATGTACACCATATTCAATACGTTCTTTGAAAACATCATTCTTCTCTATATAAAATATTTCCTTCCGATCATACAAATATGGGCTCCCAAGTACAATGCCACATATATTCAGTGGAACTACTTCAAGTTGTACCTCATGTTTAAATTTAGCAGAAATTGCAAAATTCAGTATACATTTCTTTGTTACTTGCAATTGTGCATTATCAGTGACCCATCTAAGTGGATATGGATTTTCATGAGATACAATAGCTAAACCTAATTTCTTTACTATTTCTTTAGAAATTAAATTGACTTACGACCCACTATCAAATAAGGTATCAACTTTTGTATGTTTTGTAATGACTTGAATATGTAAGGGTTCGCTTCTTTTATTATCGTTTTGCATGGAATAATATTGTATACTTGCACTTGTACTTGCATGATGAGAAAGAGATATACATTTATCTTTACCTTGGATACTGACAGTTGTGATTTTGGTCTCATCACCAAAGTCGGATCCCAAATGTTGCAGTACTGTGGCAACATTCTTTGATTTTCCTTGATCTTTGTACCCTCCATACTTCTTTGGTCTTAATTCTGGATGTAGCTTCTAACATTGTGATACATCACACCCCTTATTACAATGGGAGCATGTGGGATTCTCACCCTCTTTCTTGATGATAACTGTCTTCTTACCCTTGCCTTTGCCTTAAACTTGTTTCTACTTGATTTGAAAGGATTCTTGGAATAGTTATCAACAATGTTCTTCCCTTTGGACTTGATATGGGTGGCTTGGACACACATTTCATCCAAATTGTTAGATTAAACATCAAGATTGTATGTTTTAAGTAACTATGTAATCCACCTATATATTTAAGAAATGTTTCTTGGGTATAGAGAGGAATACCAAGCACTAAATATTTCTTTCTAAATTGTGTGTGTATCTTGAACACTTTGTCCTTTACCTTGTATAAAAATTTTCCATTCCAACATGGTCTGCTGCATATAACCCAATGGATAGAATTGTTTTTTCTATGTCGAAACAAACTCATACCATGAGGGAATAACCTTACCTCTACCAAGTAGGTTCTCTTGAGTTTTGCTCTCCTGCCATATGAGAGAAGTGTCTCAAAGTCAAAGTGAGGCCAACTAAATTTTAGCTTCATCTCCCGACAGCTTCCATATCTTCAATAAACCTCTATTTTCCTAACCTAGTCATCTAGTTTTTCAACATTAACCTCTCCATTAAACATGGGTAAATTATACTTTATACCAAGCTTCAATAATGGTGTGTTCAGATCAAATTTCTCAAAATGTTGTTTAAGAGAATAAGATGAAGTATTGGAAGAACTAGTATTAGATGATTATGATGGTGATGATGATGGAGAAGGTGGAGTTTTAGGAGGTTCTCCTCCATTACCTTTATACTCTACAATACTACATGTTTCTTTCATATTCTTCTCTATCTTCTTTTCCAATCTCCTTTGGTAGTCTGAAAACAACTTTTCTACCATGTCTGCCATCTAGTATAAATCCTTATGGAAATTATTCTCATCCTCTTCTTGATGATCTTCATTTGCCATTTTCTTTTTTTGATGTGCACAACCAATTTTAGGGTTAAAAGGCTCAAGTTCTCCTTCACTAGTTTTAATCTTAGCCTTAGTTAGCATTCACAGACACAATTCTTGGGTTAATCAAGCTTTGATACCAACATGATATGAAATCTCCACGATCTTTTAATTAACCATGATTTATATGTGAATCATCCCCAAATACTAACTTCTTAATAAAGGGTTAAAATTAAGCTTAAATAAAGCGTAATTGTTAGAATTATGTGAATAAAATAGAGAATGGAAAACCATGAAATTGAAGGTTGTAACTTGATAACGAAGTTTAGCTCAGAAGGCCTAATCTCTGAGTCCCTTTCTAGTGTGACCAATTATATTATTTCTTCAAGTGCATCAAATTACATAAATTTCCTAGACAATGTTAGAGTTCTAACTGTGTACATGAAGAACAAACTCACCAATGTGATACCTCTGCTACACAGTATGAGAGTCTCATTCTCCTACTCTATATATTCAAGCATTGGACAGCTACAAAGTCTGATCCTACCAGTCTGAAACTTATTTCTGTCTAAATAATTCCAATGAGATCCCCCAAATCATGCCAAAACTAGTTATTAAATAACACAGCTTGGCCTATTTAGATCCCTAGATAATGTGCTCAATTTTGGAGAAAATTTGATTCCATGCCCAATTTTATCTTTTAGGATAAATCCCAAACCCAAATTATTGGAAAGATGCATGAATAATGGATCAAATGCAAAGATATTGAAGAAAAATCCATGTTTGTTGGTCCATTTCCTCGTTGAATTTGTTTTGGACTGTTAAAAATATATGCTCGACATTCCTGACATTGAAAATTCCGATCCCGACTGCTCCAAACTAGAGGTTCCAATCTCAATGTTAGAAGTCAGGATTTGGGATTCCACAATAGAAACACAACGACCTTTCAACTTTTCCAACGCTAGCCGTTTCAACCCGACAACTCCAATCCTAACATTGGAAGCCGGGAGTCGGGGGGTATAAACAAGAAACAACAACAAGACCTTGAATTTTTTGATATTAACGTTGGAATTCTAGAATCAGAAGTTGGAGGTAAAGAATCAGTCTTTTTACTGTCAACTTATTCTACCATTAACTTCTTTGTATGGAATCCATTTTTCATGAAATAAACTTTGTTGGAAATTTCTTGGCGAGCTCTACTCAACTGTATCTTTCCCTTCAACGCTTGAATAATTTTGAAGTTCGATAATTTGGGAGATCCTCTTGGATCAATGAGGGAAGTTGTCATCAAGGGGGAAATCTAATGTAATTCCATCTTCCTCCATTTGTGTGTTGTTCTCCCAGTCATCATTAAGGGGGAGTGTTGGAATGTGTAATTTTAATAGTACATGTAATGATGTTGTAATATGTCTTATCTAGCCTGGGAATGAATAAATAACTCTAATATTATATAAAATGAGTTATCACACATACATCATGGATAAATATTCTCCCATTAACATTTATTATACAAATAGGTGGATAATAATTTATCCCACATTATTTTGTGATTTTATTATTCCATACCTCTTGGTATATAATAGAGAAGAGGAAGATACCATTCTATTATGTTGTGATGTCGATGTAAAGTTGTGAAACATATGTGGAGAGGAGCTCACTTTTAAGGTTGGAGATTTATGAAGAACAAAAAAGACAAACCTTCCCATGGATGTTTCCCCATTTGGGGTTTTACCACATATATATGGTGTATCGTTTTCTTGTCTCTTGTCTCTTGATTCTTCCATGATTATTGTTTCTTATATGAAGAGAAGGATAGAATATTAGATATTTTCTATTTATTTACATGTTAGTGTAAATGTATTGTTGTATGTTTATGCATATTCTCAATATTCTAACATGTTCAAATTGTGACAACAAATGAAATAAAGGGCATAAGTATAGTAAGAAGAAATTATTCTACATAGACTGTAAAGAGGAAGAAGAAAGAAAGTTGGAATATTAACAAGATCTAGAACTAGAAGAGATGACTATAGATAGCCATATATTTTCATCCTTTGGCCAACATTTCAATCCTTAAACTTTGAATATAGAAGGATATATATGTTGAAAGAAATGTAAATTCAGAAGATATTCTATTGTACTTTTATTATATTATTATTATTCCTAGTTTGGGGGATATTATTCCTCCATTCAGAGATGTTATTGATGTTCTTGGTCATGTAAAATTCATGAGGTAAAACCTCCAGTGTAACTCAAGTCAATAGTAGCCACAAAAGTATTATTTAACAGTTGTTTTGATATGAGACGTCGTCCTTGTTGGGTTATTAGGATTCTCACTTGATGTGTATAAATACATTAGGCACATCCCTTATTTGGACACACTCAACACTCAAGCATGTTTGCTAGAGAGAGAAGGATCATTCCATCTGAGAGAGAGGAAGCAATAGTCTTATTCTTGGGGTCTTACATTGTACTTGGTTAAAGACTATATCGAGGAAGTTTTTTCAATGAGGGTTTCCAAAGATAAATCTTTGTGTTCTCTTTTGTTCTTCTTTTCTTTTCATTCTTTCACTAATCCTTTTGTTTTGGCATAAAAATTTTAAATTTCTAACATGGTATCATAGACAGCCGGAAAGAAGTCATTGTGCAATAGCTTATCTAGCAGTACAACAAACTAGGGCTTGCTTTTCCAAGAAACTCTCTCCACGGATCAGTTGAAAAGGGAGGGGAAATCAACTCTCCCTAGGAGAGTGCATCTTTCTGTCGAATCAGTTTTCAATTATGTGTATTTTCATTTTTGACCTACCACTACTACCGAGAGAAACTAAGGCATCAGATTTTTCAAGGCTTTGTCGACAAATTCAGGAAAAGGAGGACCTTGACCAAATTGACTTGATGAAGTGAAAATTTTCTTCCAATCATATTTGCAAGTGACCACAGTTGGAAAATTAGGGTTTTCCTGTTAAACCCTAGGTCGGCTTGAAGCAATTTCCAAATGTAGTCTTCTTATTGGTAATTTTTACTTCCTATATTTCCATTTGAGGTTCTCATTCATTAAAGATGAGAAACAATACCAAGCTTGATGAAAATATTGAATGAGATAATTTTAGAGAATTAAAGTATAGAGTCATGCTCGTCCTTGAAGAACATGACCTAAAAGGATATATCAAATATGAAGTCAAAGAACTAGAAGGAGATGAAGCAAAATCAAAGAATAAGAAGGATATGATCAAGGATAAGAGGATCATCACTGATTACATAAAGGATCACTTGGTCCATTAAGTATATTCAAAGAATACTCCAAAGGAAATGTTCGACACATTGACCAATTTTCTTGAAGGAAAGAACATTAACAAAGGAAGAAACTTTGCAGTCATACTTCTCAATAGTATCTCAGACCAAAGAACAATTGGAAGCTATTGGCGACATAGTAGTAGAAATGGAAGTTGTGATGACCACCTTGAATGGTATTCCAAGGGAATGGAAATCCTTCATTAGGGGAATATGTGTTAGAAGAAATCTAACCAAAATCAACGGACTATGGGAAAACTGTGTACAAGAAGAAGGAAGGATAGAAAATAGAGAAGAAAAGTTAAATGAGGATAAAGATCAAGCCTTAACATCTCACACAAACAAAGGGAAGAACACGAAAAACGATCGTGATCACTCTCCTAGAAGGACTCAAATATTTTGAAAGAACAAGAGACCCAAAAGGGACTTCTCATATTTTAAATGTTCCACATGTCACAAGTTGGTACACATTGCAAGAAATTGCCTTCTTAAACAAGAACAATTCAAAAAGGAAAACAAGAAGTTTCAACCCCATTCATTCTAATATGATGGATTAGTTGAAGAGAAGGACAATGAAGATGCAAAATCCAATGAAGATTATGTATAATTTCATCCCTCACAAGTTCAATCACACATGGAAGTGATACTTGGCTAGTAGACAATGGAGCTTTCAAACACATGACAGGTTACAAAGACTCCCTCTCATACCTTATTCAGAAAGACTCTCCACACAAGGTACAACTTGGAGATAATTATCAATATCCCATCAAAGGAATGGGAGAATCCTCTTACAAGCTGAATTCTAGAAATTCCATGAAAATGAAAGAAGTTCTATATGTCCCAGGTTTGAAGAAGAATCTTCTTTCTATCTCAGCTTTAGATCAGAAATCTTTTAGAGTTTCTTTTGTAGATGGGGAAGTTCTGATGTGGCCAAAAGGAAAGACAATATATGATGTGGTTGTAATTGGAATTAAATAAGGAGGACTCTATAAATTGAAGGGGCACTTGGTTTCATCACTAACAGCTAGCACCATTAATACATGTGAGTTGTGGCATAGACTACTTGCTCATGTGAACTACAAATATTTTGCAATTGTGAGCAAGGTAGTGGTAGGTTTACCAGAGATTCAGATTGATCATGAAGGCATGTGAAAGGGATGTGCACAAGGAAAGAATACCAAGAATGCAATTCCAAGAAGTAACAGTAAAGAAAAAAGGATCTTACACATTGTTCACTCAGATATATGTGGTTCAATGACAACTACTTTTATAAGAGTGTATGTTTACTATGTTTCCTAGCACCACCCTACCACCCTAGACTGATCTTCTCATTCTTTTAGAATAGTTAAAAACTATTCACTTTGGACTCTATCAGGATTACTAATAAAGACACCTTATCTTTTACACATTCATTCAATAAATACCTTTTACCTATTACCTACCAATGTATCTCTCCATAGTTTCCTTCTTTTGTTTTGGATCATGACTATTTACTTACATACATACCTCTTCATCATCTACCCGTTTAACCGTCACATAATTTCATCGTTAAGTTTCAGAAAATGCACCATTTTGTTCTTCTCACAGTTCAAAATTCATTTCCGCAGCCATGTTTATCATTTTCTAGTGCTTTCGTAATCTTCTTCTACATATAAAATCCAGACCGTTGATCTTAAGTCCAAATCTCTCCGGACCATTGATCTACTCTACAGATTTCCTCTTGAAATCGTATTTCCACACCAAGTTTATGTTTCAATGATTCCTCACCATTGATCTTCATTGGAATTATCCATGAGCGTCGATCTTCTGATTTGCGGGATGTGGGATGCGACATGTAGGATGCAGGAGGTAACATTTCTGAAAATCATATCTCAACTTTTTGCAACAACGATTCTGCATCGTTGATCTTTTAAGGGTGTTTTCCTGACCATCGAATAGTAGATTGCGAGATGCGGATTACGGGTTCATAGAATCTTTAAATGCAATTCCTTTTCCGCATTTTTCTTCTGCACCATCGATCTCTTTTGGCGAAACTAATCTCAGCTGTTCAATCTTGATCTTTTGCAGAACCTTGGATTTTCTGCCTAACTGTCGTATTTAATCCTTAACTGTCGGATCTAGTTCTGTTACATGTGTTTCTTTGGGATATGACTGGAATCTAGCTACCAATCCAACAACTTGCATCACATCTAGGCTTGTGGTTGTCACATATAGCAGACTGCCAATCATAGACCTAAACATGGTATGATCTACTTCCATAGATTCATCATCCTTACTTAACTTGCAACCAGTGATCATGGGGGTACCAACAGGTTTGGAATCTTCCATTTTAAACTTTTTCAACATATCTTTGATGTACTTAGTTTGAGATGTGAAAATTCCTTTGTCTGTTTGGTAGATTAGCAATCCAAAGAAGAATGTCAATTCACCCAACATTGACATTTCAAACTCTTTCTTCATTTCAGAGGAAACATCTACACTTAGGATTTGAATATTTCTTACAAATATGATATCATCCACATAGAAAACACCAATGATCATATTTTTATCTTCAATCTTTAGGTAAAGATTACTTTCAGTGGCTCCTCTTTTAAAACCTTGTTATTTTAAGTAACTGTCTAGTCTTGAAAACCATGCTCTTGGAGCTTGTTTGAGGCCATAGAGAGCATTCTTTAGTTTACAGACATAGTCTTTGTTCTCTAATAAGAGAAACCCTTCAGGTTGTTCAATATATACTTCTTCTTCTAGTTTTCCATTTATGAATGCAGACTTGACATCCATTTGATATACTTTGAATTTTTTATGGCATGACAGTGCTAAGAACATTTTGATTGCTTCAAGTCGAGCTACAAGAGCATAAGTTTCTTCAAAATCAATACCTTCCACTTGGGCATACCCCTTACAAACCAATCTTGCTTTATTCCTTATTACTTGTCTATCTTGATTGAGCTTATTTTTAAAATCCATTTGGTACCTACAATATTCTTATCTTCAGGTCTTGGGACAAGTTCCAAGGTCTCATTTTTCTCAATCTGATCTAGTTCTTCATTCATGGATTTGACCCATTCATCAATTTTGATGGATTCTGTAAAGTTCTTGGGTTCTATTATTGAGAGTAGGGCTTGTTCCACATCTAGCATTTTTCTTCTTGTTTTGACTCCAGCATTTTTATCACCCATGATCCGTGACTCTGGATGATCCTTTTGTACCCTTCTAGAAGGAGTTTTAGTGTCAGGTCTAGGGAATTCTTCATCATATTCCTGTGTATATCCTTCTCTTTGTCTTCTTCATCATTATGAATGCTCTCATCCTTTTGAAAGTCTTTTAGTTCATCATCATATGTATTTTCAAAGATGTCAAGATTTTTCTCTTTCCTTGGTTTTATATCATCTACTTTCACATCAGCGCTTTCTACAATTTTATGTAACCTTTTATTATAACACCTATATGCTTTTTCGGTGGATGAGTATCTTAAAAATATTCCTTCATCAGTCATGGAGCCGAACTTTCCAAGCTCATCCTCGTTTCTTTTGATGTAACTGATACTACGAAACACTTTAAACTATTTGACTAAGGCTAGTCTTCCATACCACAATTCGTAGGGGGTCTTATCCTTATTCACTCTGAGTTGTCCTCTGTTAAGTATGTAGACAGATGTGTATACATCTTCTCTCCAAAATGAATCTGACAGTTTTGCTTCATTGAGCATAGTTCTGGCAGCTTCTTGGACTGTTCTGTTTTTCCTTTCAACAATCCCATTTTGTTGAAGGATTTTTTGCAGCCAAAAATTGTCTATTAATTCCATGACCTTCACAAAGCTCATTGAATTCATTTGAGGTAAATTCTCCCCCATTATCTGATCTAATACATTTTATTTTCATACCTGACTCATTTTCAGACATTGCCTTGAAGATTTTAAATTTTTCAAAAGCTTCTAATTTTTCTTTGAGGAATGCCACCCATGTCATCCTTGTGTAATCATCAATGAGCAACATGAAATAGTGATATCCTTGCAATATTTTAGTTTTGGCTGGTCCATAAAGGTCTGTGTGTATTATTTCCAAAGGGTGTGAGGTCATATGTTCTGTTGTTTTAAAACTAGCTCCGGTTTGCTTCCCATGTTGACAATGTTTACATACAGAATTTAGAGGAACTACAATTTTTGGCATATCTCTTACAACTTCCTTTTTGCCTATTTTGGAAAGATTGTCAAAACTTAAATGTCCCAATCTTCTGTGCCATAACCAACTTTCATCTACCATACTTAAGTAGCTTTGGTTTTCGTTTTCCAATATGTATACATTGTTTGTATTTCTTATAGCAATGCCAATGACCTTTCCTGATTTCTTATTCTTGCTTTCACATTTTTCTGAGTCAAATATGAAAATGTGTCCTTGGTCACATGTTTGACTTACACTGAGGAGATTAGGCTTGAGGTTTTTAACTAGCAAAAAATTTTCTGCTTTGATCTTGTTGTTGACAACAACTGTTCCTTTGACGATTATTTTGGAAGATAGACTGTCTCCAAAAGTGACTTTTCCCTTATTATCTTTTAGTGTTATGAATTTGCTTGAGTCACCGGTCATATATTTTGAACAACCACTGTCCAAATGCCATAATATTTGGCTTTTGGTTGCACATAAAGCAATCATGGAACTTTCCATTTATTCCTTCTCTTTCCAGTACTCTTTTTGTTTGGTGTTATGAGGTTTGATTGCAATAGTAATCCTTGTATGAGTCTTCAGTTTACAATCTCTTTCCATATGTCCATGGTTATTAAATTTATAACATTCTATGTCATATTTTGAAGTAATGTGAAAAGATTCTTATTTCCCTTCGACTCATCACTTGATGATTTCTTCTTGCGTTCATAAACCTTTCTTTCAGTTATGCAGTTTAAAGCTTTATGGCCAAAATTATTACAAGCAAAGCAGTGACCTAAAAATATCTGTAGATATCTATTTGGTCTTTTGGGTGCTAGATTATTTCTATTTTTATCTTGAGAAATTAAGCCAACTTTCTTGCTTCTTTCCTTTTTAGCTGGAGTCCTTAGTACTTCAGCATAGCTTTTCTTACTTCTTTCTTGACTTGTGATAGGAAAAATATTGGCTTCTTTTCTTTAACGAACCCCAAACCAGACTTATCATCTGATGGTCTTTGGCTACTCAGAATTTCATCTAGAATCCTTGAGCTATTCTCAAACTTTGATTTGATAGATCCTTCATCAAGATTTCTCTTGAATTGCATGATTTCTTCTTTTTATACTCCTGTATTCTTCTTTTGAGATGTAGGTTTAGGTCCTTTTCAACCTTTTTGGAATCTAGGAGTTGAGCTTCCAACTAACTGATGACAAGATTTGACTGTCTATTCCTTTTCCTACATTTCTCAAGTTCTTCAAGGGCGCTAACAAGTTCAGCTCTTAGGTCTACTTCTGCTTCCATATCTGAGTCACTATTTGAGGCCTGAGTATCTAGGCCCATAAATAAAACTTCAGTTTCTTCAACTTCACTTTCATCTAAATCTTCACTGTCTTCCATGGTGTAAACAATTTTCTTTTTCCCATAGGATTTTTTCTTGTTTACTATTTTACCCTTTTTGAATTTAGAAGTTTCCTTTTCTTCATTCTCATCTTGTTTAGTATAGGAGCATTTAGAGGAAAAATGTCCAATCCTTCCACAATTAAAACACTTTAAGATAACTTCCCTATGTATTTTCCAATCCCTCTCTCAAGTTTATTAATGAAAAAGGCTTCCTCATCATTTTTTAAGGAGGATTTAAAAGTTGCTTCTTTTCTTAAAGATCCATTTTGTCCTGTTCTCATTTCATACGCAGTGAGAATTTCATGTAACTCATCCATTGTTCCATTTTTAAGATCATCTTGTTCTTCTAAGGTGGATACCTTTGGGTCATATCTCATTGGTAATGTTCTTAGTACCGTGCTTACTACTTCCTTTTCTTTTAATTTTCCTCCAAGCCCTTTGATCACATTAACAACTTCGTCTACA
The DNA here is from genome assembly GCA_001517045.1 of Pseudotsuga menziesii. Classification (NCBI taxonomy): domain Eukaryota; kingdom Viridiplantae; phylum Streptophyta; class Pinopsida; order Pinales; family Pinaceae; genus Pseudotsuga; species Pseudotsuga menziesii. The sequence continues at coordinate 335,739 of LPNX011122588.1, forward strand.
TGAAAAAGGTATTCACCAATGTTCTCTTCTTCTTTCATTTTAAGACTTTCAAATTGACCTTTATATGTTTGAATTTTGGATTCTTTAACCTTTATAACTTTAGAAAATATCGAGTTTGTTAAACCACTTAGGATTGCATTTAGGGATTTGACATTACCTTCATATTCACCTAGTTCAACTGTGTATGTAGGGTATTGGTTTCCTATCTTAAGGTCCTTTTCAGTTGCTTCCCAAACCTTCTATCCTAGAGACATCATATGGCACCTCATTCTTACACTCCAGTGAGCATGATTTTCTCCAGTAAATAGTGGAGTTTTGTTAGTGGCCAATCCTTCTTGTTGATCCATTGTAATTATTGGATGGGATCTTCCTTCCAGTGGTTAAGTTGTTTGTGAAGGAACTCACTTTGATACCAATTGTTGGTTTATCCCACAATACTGAGAGGGGGGGGCGGTGAATCAGTATTGTCAGTTTTTACTTTAAATTACACAAAATAAAAAATCAAGACACATATTTTATAGTGGAAACCTCAAAAGAGAAAACCACTAACACAAACTCATTAATAAGATGAATTTACAAAATTGTTTATCTGCTGCAACAGAAAGGATGCAAAACACACCCTAGGTTTTTCCTACAACTACAGACTAGGATGCTACAACACCCCTATGGTTTTATGCTTGCTACAACAGACAAGGATGCTTTGAAACCCTGTTCTCCAGCTATGACTGGAAGAAGGCTTCGACCCCCTACAGACCTATGGCCTACCCTAGCATGACCCTGCCACCCTAGAATGATCTTCTCATATTCTAGAACAGTTAAAAAACTATTCACTTTGGACTATATCAGGCTTACTAACAAAGACACCTTATCTTTTGCACATTCATTCAATAAATACCTTTTACCTATTACCTACCAACGCATCTCTCCATAGTTGCGTTCTTTCGTTTTAGATCGTGACTGTTTACTTACATACATACTTCTTCATCATCTACTCGTTTAACTATCGCATCATTTCATCGTTAAGTTTCAACAAATGCACCATTTCGATCTTCTCACAGCTCAGAATTCATTTACGCAACCATGTTTATCATTTTCTGGTGCTTCCGTAATCTTCTTCTTCAGATACAATATGGATCGTTGATCTTATGTCCGAATCTCTCCGTACCATTAATCTACTCTACAAATTTCCTCTTGAAATCGTATTTCCGCACCAAGTTTTGTTTCAATGATTTCCTACCATTGATCTTCATCGGAATTCTCCATGAGCATCGATCTTATGATTTGCGGGATGCAGGATCTAGGATGTAACATTTCCCAAAATCATATCTCGAATTTCCGCAACCTTCTTTCCGCAACAACGATTCTACATCGTTGATCTATTGCGGGTGTTTTCTTGACCATCGATTACCAAAATTTCGGGATGTGGATTGCGAGTTCATAGAATATTTAAACGCAATTCCCTTTTAACATGTTTATTTTGCACTGTCGATCTCTTTTGGCTGAACTAATCTCAGCCGTTCGATCTTGATCTTTTACGGAACTTTGGATTTTCCACCTAACTGTCGGATTTAATCCTTAACCATCGGATCTAGTGTGGGACTAATATAATCCGTTTGATCTTGATCTTTTGCGGAACTTCATGCTCCCACCTATATTTTGCGGAACTAATCCCCAGTCCTTGGATCTCATGCAGGATGTTTTCTGATCGTCGATTTCAGATTGAATTTGGATCTCACTGTGACTTTGTGAATCTACACGATTTCTTTGGGGAAATCCTCTGTGACATTTTTTTCAGCAACAACATTGGATGATCGATCTTTATTTGTTCAACTTCCTATAGGGTTTTTTTTTTTCATTCGCCTTGCAACCTGCTACCTATAAATCCATCTACTATTAACACAAACACCTTACAACGCAAATTGAGAACATCCCACTACTTTAACAAATCATTACTCTAGAATAAAAGTAAAACGACAAACAGAGCAATGGCCTCTTGGCCTTAACATTATAATTATTTATCTACTGCGGTATCCATGAATGGTTTTAATCGAGACAACATCCATACCACAGGTCTAAGAACCAAAACTACTGTGTAATGTATTATCAAACCCTTACGGGAGTTTCTTATAAAAATAAAAACATTTACAGATTTCAAAGCGACAGTCAAAATGACTGCTCAAAACACTCCTTAAAAATCAAGAACTTTGTCATAGCAGAGCTAAGTAAACACATTACAGTCTTTTCACACCACGAAATGCCTCAAGAGAGGAACCAAACAAGGTTACCATTGTTTTCTTTAATGATAAGGAAACGTGGGAATAAGTCCATGCCAGGAGAATGCTGCCCAAGCCAAAGCCATGAAAAGCAAGGTGAGAGGTCTTACCAGAGCCAAGACTCCACCACTGGGATGAACCTTCACAAATCCAAGTGTAGCAGTATAAATCCAACCCCTCCTACACATACAACATATAGAGGTCATTATAAATATCGTAAACTACATTAATAATAGTGAAAACAATAAGGTAAGTAAGGGAAGGGATTTACCCTGTACTATAAAAAGGTTTCTTGGGCAGTAAGGGCTTCGTCGCCACATTTTTGAACCCATGCCACCCAATAAAACAACTTAGGGCCCACAGGCCACCGAGCTTTTGCAGAGAGGAAATAAAGGTTGTAGGCCACAAGCCAACTATTTCATAGCAAGTCTGTTACGATGTTACATGATAGAGGGTGAGGTCGATAGCCTGAAGGCCAAAGGCCGAGTCCAAGAGCTCAGCTCTTTTCCTCTCTATTTCACCACGGTGCATAACCAAAAATTCAGCAATAGACTGATAACAAAAGTCAAGGAAACACTAAAACCTTTAGGGTTTTTCGATGGGACTGACATGCTTTCTAGCTAGGACATTTAAGCCATCACGTGGCATGTACATTGCCACATTAAATTTAAGAACCTAAATATCAACTCTCTTTAGTTACAAACCATTTTTTTTATCATCGATGCCATAACCTTTACATTGCATGACAAGCCTTATTTTCCTTTTTTTGTGATTATACCTTTCCTTAGGATTATTTTTTTGTAAGCCCTTAGCTTAGGGAATTGTTTTTAACAAGGCTATTGTAATCATTTCTTCATCTTTTACCTGCAAAAGCATTACATAAGGGTTGCATTAGCCATAAGAACTAAGTAAGACCCGTAACCTACCTTCCCAGTAGCTAAGTAGGGACAAATAACATTCAAAGGAAAACATAACCAACAATCACAGCAATTGTAATTGACAGAAAATAAACATGACATTCTTTCATAACTTGACGTCAAGAAAAGTAGTGTCGGCATAATGATAAGTCACATAATAATATTGTCGGAATATGTCATTTATGTGTATTGGATAAACGACCACAAAAGCAAGCTAAAGATTGTCTGGATTAATGGATTTAAGACTAAACACTTTTGGAAGTTTGTCGTAATTGTGTTAAAGCTCAAATTTAAAACATGATATGGATGTAATTATTCTTTTACAATTGTAGTTAAGACTCTATTTAATTTTTTATTTCAAATTTTTGGTGATGTTACATGTGGTATCAGAGCGAGTTCCAAACACTAGGCCTGATTGGCTCACTCACATGCAAACAGGAAATCAAATTTACTAATCATATTTTAAATTATTTCTATGCAGAAATATAAAAGTGTATTTTGCAGGAAATGAAAGGAATTGAAGCATCCGTTTAAGATGGATTCCATCACAATAATCCACATAACATTTATGTGGAGTTAAATAATCAACCCTCAGAACTACTTCAAACAGTAAAACATTTAACAGCTAAGTTACAAACTGTAGAAGAAGATAATGAAAAAATTATAAGAGCTCAGGAGGAACTGAATCAGATATTAATAGACAAAATACACAACGGAGGCAAAGATAAAAAAAAGGAGAATGAAACTGATTTTGGAACAGTATCATACAAACGCAAGGGTAAGAAATTAAAATTTTATGATAATGAAAGTAAATCTTCTTCAAGAGTTAAAGTAAGGTCGCACAAAGGAAAGTATAAATACACTAGTGAAAGTAGTGAAAGTGACCATATTCCTAGAAAGAGGAAGTATGAACCTTATGAAGAGATCTCGGGAGAATTTAAAAAGACAAAACCTCCCATGTTTAACGGGGAAGTGGAAAAGGGTTAAGAAGCCGAGGCTTGGTTATCGGGGATGAAAAAGTACTTCCAGATTTATAACTACTCTGATAGACTGAAATCCCGGACGGCTATCTATAAACTAGCTGAAAAAGCTGACATCTGGTGGCAGGACATAAAAAGAGTAAAAAACATTAAAGAAAAGTATTTAACCTAGTGAGTCTTTAAAAAATACTTTAAAAGGAATTTCTTATCTAAACAATATTATGAAGAAAGAGATAAAGAGTTTTATGAACTTAAACTAGGTTCAATGTGAATGAAAGAGTTAAGTAGTAAATTTCTAAATTTACTAAGATACGTACCATATATAATTGACAAAAAGCCTAAAATACCACAGTTTCTAAGTTGTTTTCCTACTAGCTTGAAGGAAAAAATTGAATTTAATAATCCGAAGACCCTCGAAGAGGCAATGAGAAAAGCTAACTTCTGTTACGAACAAAGTAAAAAGAGAGAAAGCACACCTAACTGGAAGAATAAGAGAACAAGAAACATGGTTCATAAAATGAAAGGTTTTAAGCCTAATAAAATCTTCGGAAATAATTCTTGGAATTTCTCGAAGAGTAAATATCAAGGAATAGATTTTAAAGTTAAAACATAACAAAACATCACAGTACCAAAAGGGAGAGACATGCCTAATAATTATGATATAAACAATGAACATAAAGAACCTATAAAGTGTTGGGAATCTCAGGGATGTCACTATGTAAAGGACTATCCGAACAAAAAGAGAAACTACAGTAATGTACATACCATTCAAGAGGAGGAAACAACGGGTGATGTAGCAAATGAAATGCCCAAAATTAATGCAGCCTTGGAGAATCGACAGGCTGATCATCAAACCTCCATGGTGGAAGTACAATATATGATACAAAACCATTATGTTTCTATTATGATTGACCTACGTGCTAGTTTAAGCTATCTGTCAACTACCATAGTAGAAAAATGCAATTTATCTTTGAAATTTTTTGAACAGTCTTGGCTAGTTTAGTTAGATACAAGAAACAAAAGGAAAGTAGTTAATTATGTTGAAAACTGTGACTTGTTTATGAGTCAGTTCAAAACATCAGTAAAGTTAAACGTATTACTGTTAGGGTCTTATGATGTTTTAATAGGTATGGATTGACTGGAAAGACATTTTGTAGTTTTAATTTGTTTTCAGAAAACATTTACTAGTTTGTTTAGTAAATGTAATCTAAGATTTACCCCAAAAACGCACTCCTGTTTTACCTTGCAAAAACGCGCTCTCGTTTTGCTTCAATAAAACATGCTCCTGTTTTGCTTCAACAAAATGTACTCTCGTTTTGCTTCAATAAAATGCGCAAAACAAGGGGGGGGTCCTTAGTGGTAAGGGGAGATATAGGGATGTGTGTGTGTGAGAGAGAGAGAGAGAGCGACAAAGATAGAGTGGAGGGGGGGTCCTTAGTGGGATGGGGTGACCTGTGGATGTGTGTGTATGTGTGTGTGAGAGAGAGAGAATAAAATGTGCGTTAGGATTTTATGAGTGGGGGGTTGGGGGGGGGATGTCTAGGTGTTGTAGAGGGGATGTAGTAGGGAGGTGGTGGTTAGAGGTAGTTGGATTGGTTGGGAGGTGATATAAGGGAGGGGAGTGTTAGTGGTAAAGGGAGACTCGTGGATGTGTGTGGCGGTGTCTAGTTGTTTTAGGTTATAGGTTAGGGGGTGTTAGTGGTAAGGGGATACATAGGGATGTGTGTGTGTTTGAGAGAGAGAAAAAAAGATAGAGTGGAGGGGGGGTCCTTAGTGGTATGGGGTGACCTGTGGATGTGTGTGTATGTGTGTGTGAGAGAGAGAGAGGAAGGGGTGTGTT
>LPNX011122588.1:344670-359647 GCA_001517045.1 Pseudotsuga menziesii
GTGAGGGGGGGACATAAAATAATAAAAGTATTGGTATAATTGACAAAACAAGAACTCATTGTAGTATTTTAAAGCATGCACGCGTTGTCATTCAATAAAACACGCTCTCATTTTTCTTCACTAAAACGCGCTCCTGTTTTGCTTAAATTCAAAAATGTATTCCCTCCAAATGATAAGGCCGACCCTCCACCCATGCTTGCATGACATTCTTATGCCTATGTGTCTACTTCGGGTGTTGCTTCGGATTCAACATGCCTATGCCTTGGAGTATGATAAACCATGGCTAATTTAACATTATATTCAAATTTTCAATATGCTCATGTTTAGCCATTCGTCTGAGTATGTTGCACACTTCCATTTTTTATGAGATTTTAGAAACAGATATGGTTGTTTTTGCAGATTCTAAATATGTAAATTTTAACAAGAATACATATTTTTTTCTAATTTTTTCTTATTTATCTTCTGTCGTTACTCCTCAACTCAAAAAACACACTGTTAGTGGTTCGTCCATATCTCTTTCATTTCTCAACCATTTAAAAAAATATTGTATGGTGCACTAAAGAACACAGACCTCTAAATGCTATAAAAAACTCATTTCCAAATAATTGCATTAAGACATTAAAACGTTGCACCCACAATTGACGTACCATTTTCGAGATTTGATCTCTTAGATAATTAAAAAAACTAAAAAAATTATTTTTATTATTGGAACAATAGTCGTGCACTAGTACTATATGTTCTTTATATGTATACCAGTTTTCGTAAGTTTATTCCATCATTTAGTCACTTAGAGGCTACGCCCACAAAAACATATACCTTATAATTTGTCCCAAAACTAAAAAGTGCCCGTTAAAAAAAATCTAACTTTAGATAGTTAACAACATTTTCAATAGAAAAAAAATTATATATTTGGAAAAATCATTCAATTTTCTACATTTCTTTTTTTTTACTCATAGTAAGATTCATTGTGTAAGTGTCTCAAAATATCCATGCAAGTTGATGGATCCCTGTTTTTTCAGTTTTCTATTGCATCTAACGCGTCAAAAGAGACCCTTCATCAGCTTGCACACATCCCTAACCATTATTATTACTATTTTATTATCATCTAAAATCTTATAATAAATCAGAAAAACATTATTATTACATGAATTGTTTCCTAATACCAGCATAGATCCAAATCCTAGGCTCTATCAAGAGCCAAGAGGAATCAAATCTCTCTAGGTGCAAACCTCTTCTTAAGTATTACACTCAATGAGCTATCAACTTTGGTGTGTCCTATATATACCATTGATTTGATTCAAACCAAAAGACACATCTTTTTATTTAAGGTCAACATATAATATATTTATTATTAATATTTAATATTATTTATGGCCAACATATAATATTTAATATTATTTTTTATTTTGTTATGAACGAACATTACAACATCTCCCCATAAATGATTTTACAACCATATGCAAGGCCCTCCTAAAACCATGGGTTGTTTAAAAGGCCAACACTTTTTTGCAAATAATTCAATTTTTATTTTTTTATTATTTTGTTATGTAGGAACATTATAACATCTCCCCCATATTGTGTTTTTTTTATGATCCACATTTTTGGGGGGGATAATTAAATTTTAAATTTTTTATTGTTTTGTTATTTTTTACTTTTTTATTGTTTTGTTAGGTAGGAAGATTACAACATCTCCCCCATATTAGGTTGTTTTTCTGGCCGACATTTTTTTTTTTTTATAATTAAAAAATCTATTTTTTTATTAATAAAAATAACTTTAGGTAACCTTACATAACGAATGTTACGTAACGTTACAAGATCTCCCTGTTATGTAACGTTACAAGATCTCCCCCACACTGGGCTGTAGAGAGCCTCTCGGCTCAACAAGATCTCCCCGGTTATGTAACGTTACAAGATCTCCCCCATACTGGGCTGTAGAGAGCCTCTCGGCTCTAAAATATCTCAAAACTATATGATATTTATATCCAATATTAATAAATTAATATGGCTTATTAATTGTAATATTGGCACACATTATTTAAATAATGTGATTTATAAAATGATATCAGTTATTTAATTACAAATGGATATTAAAATAATTAACTTTAAATGTATTAAATAATAAAGTATCATTAACATATATAATAAATAATAATATTTGATATAATTAACTTTATGATATATTTTTATTATTACATTTAACTAATCATTATTATTACTATTTTATTATCATCTAAAATATTATAATATATTATAATAAATAAGAAAAATATTATTACATGAATTGTTTCTTAATATTAATAAATATCTCCAAACTCTATGATATTTATATCCAATATTAATAAATTAATATGGCTTATTAATTGTAATATTGGGATACATTATTTAAATAATATGATTTATAAAATGATATCATTTATTTAATTACAAATGGATATAAAAATAATTAATTATAAATGTATTAAAAAATAAAGTATGGTTAACATATATAATAAATAATATTGAATACAATTAATTTCATGATATATTTTTCATGAATACCATAGCGAAAACATTTCATTAATAATATTTTACCTATATTATGTTTTATTTAATGTTTTATATTAATTAAATAACATGGTAGTAAATAAATTATATTATTTATTATATATTATAATTAAATAAACAATATTATTTCGATTAATACTTTGTAAATACATCGTTAGGCTTAAATTAGGCACATACTTTTTTATATTAATGTTTTTCTTTATAGTATGTGCCAAATTTACTTATTAAAACACATTAATTAATTTAATATAATTAGAATGGTTGTTACTAATATATAAATAAAATAACAACAATACAATATTGAAACCACATCAATACTACATTACCATAAATATTTTATAAACTTTCTAAAAATTTTATAATATATAAATTTTCATAATATATATAAATTTTGTTTTGTTTTGTAATCAGTAATAAATCGAAATTCAACACACATTAAAATAAATAAAAAACAAATTAATATTATTTTTCTCATTAAAATAATTTTTACCAAACTTATATGATAAAATGAAACAGCCTAAAGCACGACAGAGAGTAAAAAAACAAAAACAAATACAGTGTAGGTGACTAACCATGGATGAGAACAGCCTATAATTCAAAGTTTCAAACCACACAATTTGATTTTCCCCAATATATGTTGCCTGCTCATCTTACCCCATGGATGACAATAAATATAAATATATATATATATATCATGGAGAATTCTAAATTAATAGATTGTCCATACCAATTACATTAATAGGTGGCAGCGATGGGAAATAAGTATCCAAACATGATAATAAATAATAAAATGGGCAAACCAGAGTTTACCAATCCACCAGCACCTTCATGCATCTCCATTTTAAGGGCGACGGGGATATTACACGCATATTCCCATTTGATATCGTAACAGTAGCTTGTAAAACACCCTGATCCAGTCAGAGTATCTTCAAAAGTGCTTTAACCCTGCAATAACTATATTCATAATGATTTTAGCCAGCACTATAGAATGCTGCAAACACCACCCTACGCTATAGAACCAACTTTTCTTATATTTAATGATACCAACTAGATATAGCTCTGAAATAGGCACTTCCACTTCTGAGGAAGTGGAAACTGTGCAATATATTTATGGAAGGGAAGCGAATGTCTGCAAATTGTAAGGAAATACGAAGGGAGATGATCCTGTGAGGCTTATATTGGCAGTGAGCTTGTGCACCAACGATGTGGGATGATATCCGTCGAAGTAGTAATACTGTGAAGAATCACGGCAAAGTGGGATACCATTGTTGCACAGTCCGAAATTCACACTTCCTCCGCAGCAAGCTTCTTTTTCATTTACAATGCCTGCACATAAAAACAATAATCCAGTATTCAAATTGAACAGTAATATAGTATTCAAATTTCTATTATTTTTTTAAATTGCTATAGGCTTGTACCTTTTATTTCTCTAAATTGCTATTGGCTTGTAACTTCATTTATGAAATCATGATGAAAACTAAAAGCAATGTAGAGTATCTAACCATAACGGGTTGGATTTTGATATATTTCCACAGATGAGTCAAAGATATTGTTGTACATAAAGCGACTCCCTGGAAGTTGTGCCTGCAGTTGCTGCAATATGGTAAATAGTCTTTTGTTGAAGGCCTGCGCAGACTTTTGAAGAAATGAGACGCATCCTCCCTCTTCCTTTCCATAGAGTTGACGTGCAAATGGTGTGCACCCTATGGCTGGCATTGCAGACACTGTAAACTTTCTAGCTCCCAGATTATAGAGACTCTGCATTTAATCAATCACTGTTCACTGTCTTAATTCAAATAAACAACTATGTTCATATTCTTCTATAAAAAAGTATTGAATATATTGATTTCATAAATTAATCTCTCATACAAACATCCTGATGACCTGCTAATGATAGATTAATTACCACCAAGTGACTGGTATAAGTAGAGATGAGAAGGTCTTCAAACTCCACAGGGAAATACAATGCGTATGCAGGATCCGATGGTATGGAATAGTGGTTGAAATAGTCATTGCTTCCCGATGTTATTAAAAAAATTGCTCTGGAAATGATTGAGGATGCCATGTTTGTGCCAACTTTCTCTATCAGCTTGTTTTTAGCATCTTGGAAGTTCTTAATTTGACTCCCCAAAGAAATGTGTTGTCCCTGAATTTGTGAAATCCATAAGACACAAAATATTTCAGAAACAGATGGAACTCTAAAATACATACATATTGAATTCTAAAGCAACAAACCTTCTATTTCCTCCAAACCACAATAGGTTCCTTGTACAATGTTCATCTACCATTTCTGAATTCATTAGATAAATATACAACAGAGTATTTTTCCAAGCCCGCCCAACATGAAGAGACTGACAAAAATAGAGTTTTACATTTCAGTCAAATTCTTGTAACTTATTCGTGGCCCAGCTCACAAAGGGAAGATGCACAAAACCCCAACTGCAGTTTTATTCCTAGCCCAACTGCCACTTCCACTCGATGTAAATTATCTTCAAGATTTGTGTAGAAAAATTACAGATGATTAAATAGGATATAAAGGAAGTTTCTCCTCTATGAGCAAAAACTACAGTTCAGGTAGATGTTTGCAACTAGGGAAGATAAATTAATTGAAAACATTACTCTCTAAATTTGTAATATTTTAAATTAGATCTTAAGAATTAAAATTTAAAAAGGTTATAATAATAATTAAAAGCCTCTCTACATAGATAAGTCTAAATCCTATATATTTTGAGCACCAAGAAGGATTAAAAGAAAAACACATCCAGGTACTTACTAAATCTGAGATTAAGATGGATTTATGTTGGTAGTTTGAAAGGTGAGTTCAAACTGTTCTTGGAAAATGAAATGGACATGAAAATGGAAAATTGAAAACTTATATTTAATTGATATATCATTAATCATTTAAGTTTTGGTTTGAAAAGAGGTAATAGAAAAGCTTTGACAGGATCTTGTGAGAAAATGCAGATCATAAAAGACAATTATGACCTCTTGCTAAAGCTTCCATAAATAAAAATTTATTAAGATGAGATCAACCCAATGATCACCTACACAAAACAACAATATCTACATTAAAAAATTTATATATATTATATATTTGATGAAACTTACTTCTCATTACCTAGCAGAGAAAACATGAAAATGGAAAAATATAAATAGAGAAGGCCCTCTATACTCAAGCTATAAGAAGCAGAGAATGAGGTGCATGTAATGCTGAGATACCTAATATCAAAACAAAAGAGGAAGAAGCACAAAACAAAGTATCAACAATTGAACTTTTACATACTAAATGTGTTTTCCCTCTGAACTAAAAGATAATTTTATTAAAGATGTTTTAGAACTTCTAAAAATGAATATACATAGAAACTAAACTCAAGCTAAAGGAAGCAGAGAAGGCCCTCTATACTCGAGCTAACTTGAAGCAGAGAATGAGGTGCATGCAATGCTGAGATATCTAATATCAAAACAAGAAAGGACGAAGCACACAACAAAGTATGAACAATTGAACTTTTACATACTAAATGGGTTTTCCTCTGAACTAAAAGATAGTTTTATTAAAGATGTTTTAGAACTTCTAAAAGTGAATTTTAACAGTATACATAGAACCTAAACTCAATCTAAAAGAAGCAGAGAAGGCCCTCTAGCAGAGAATGAGGTGCATGTAATACTGAGATACTAATATCAAAACAAGAAATGAAGAAGCAAAAAACAAAGTATGAACAATTGAACTTTTACATACTAAATGGGTTTTCCCCTAAAAGATAGTTTTATTGAAGATATTTTAGAACTTCTAAAAATGAATTTTTTTGGAGTATACATAGAACCTAAACTCAAGCTAAAAGAAGCAGAGAAGGCGCTCTATACTCGAGCTAAAAGAAGCAGAGAATGAGGTGCATGTAATGCTGAGATAGCTGATATCAAAACAAGAAAGGAAGAAGCACAAAACAAAGTATGAACAATTGAACTTTTACATACTAAATGGGTTTTCCCTCTAAATTAAAAGATAGTTTTATTAAAGATGTTTTAGAACTTCTAAAAATGAATTTCACCAGTATACATAGAACCTTAAGATTAACGCCTTCGTTGCATCTTTTAACCTTGCTTTCATAGATCTACAGAGTTTCCTAAAGATGTAGATCAAAATATTCTGTTCTTATTGAAATAACCTAAATAACCTCTTCTAAAGCCACCAGACTGAAGAGTTCCACCAAGACTTTTAGTGTTAAATTAAGGGCACTATCTTTCATCCTCGTCTCCTAGAATTGCACATGTATCAATGTTCAAACATTCATGCCACACAATATGCAATTTTTTTCAATTAGTGCCCAGATGTATAAGACAACTCATTGTAACACGTTTCTGCAGTTCCATTCAAGTTCCGGACTGTCTTGTGTATTTACTATTAACTGATATCTGAGCTAAAATAGGACAATTTTTTGATCCATTATTCAACACAACACACATATCCTGCAAACTTTCTTTCATATAACTGTTCTAATTCAGTAGTTCAACTCCAGCATCATTGAGCAAAAATTTCAGACACCAATGAATTAGAAGATGTAATGAAAAATATAGAAAAATTTGGAAGAATCTCTGAATAAACAACAGCAGGAGACTTACTTCGACCTCTCCAGTAGCATCAAGGATGCCAGAGCCACCTGATGCAAAGTTCACTCCACGTTCAATATCACCTCCCATAGTCATATAAGGTGGAGGGCAGGGCAGATTTAGATGTGCAGCTGAAAATTAGAATACTAGAACAATAAGGCATCCAGAAATATTCACAAGGGTGGCTTCAGCGTTGATCAATTTTGATCCCAACAAAACAGAACTCAGAAACTCACCAACAAAATCTGTAAAGACAGGACCGTTGGAAAACCTTCCACCTGATGTTCCTGATGGATAATTCCCATATGGAGGTGAAGTAGCTTTGACTAACGTAGACATGTTATTATTATTTCCTGTGTCCAGCAGAGAGTCTCCAAATACAAACAGTGCAGGAACTGTACTTTCGACCAGCTGCACCATACCCAAAACCATACTCATTGCAGCCAAGCCTAAAATGTAAAATCTCCAACCCATTTTCATTTGCTGCTGCAATATCGACTACACAAAAGCTAGAATAATACAGTGGCTAACCTTATTCAATGGCTATTACTGCTTTCCACGTTCTATTGAACTGGGATTCTAACTTATATAAAGACAGGACACCATGAGGGCCAACGAAGCATTTAAGGCTTACTAACCCAGTCGATATTGTCAAAAAGCATACCTCTACTCTAAACTGTAATATTTAATGAAGAAAACGACACAGGCATGAATCGTTCACTCACAAACTTCATGTTTCTAAGTTCAATCACGGACCAAAATATAGTTGTCCCTTTTCTGAATTGGATTTAATGAAACTCAGTTAATCAAAAAGGTAAAATTTATCATCAATTTCTCCTTGCATTTTTCTCTTTTTTTCCCAAAAGAAAAAAAAAAACAATAACTAAGTTACAATACTGAAAACAGTTTCATCAAGTCAGCTGCTGAGTGTTACCCTACCAAAAGTCATCAACAGGAAAAAACAAAGAACCCTAAAGCTTCCCCGAATGGTTCAGCATCGTAGCAAAAAAATAGCTTCCGTACCTACTACCCAGAATAGCAGTTCCATGCCTTAAGGCCGAGCTTTTACATAGTTAATCATAAACAAGAGACAGAAAACTGAAAAAGAACGAGAACAGAAAAATAAGATCTAGTAGAGCCGCACAGCTCCTGAGTGTATCATAACAAAATCCTTGTGTTACTCTAAGTAAATTTTTTGGCGATCACGGTGGGAATCAAACTCTCGCTGCATTTCATTGTTCAGTTTTTGAATTAGAGTTTACCGAAATTTAAAAGAAAATTTTATAAAGAACGACAAACTTGACATGAGTTCCGTAAAAATATAATCAAAATTTCATCATAATCCAACTTTCCAATTTCCATTTCTAAATCAATTCAAAATTCCAGATGAATTCGAAATTCAATTTCGATTTCTTGTGTTGCCAGATTTAATGGTTAGCTCTGCTGTTTATTCCACACTAGGTAATTTTGTTACATCAGCATAAATCAGATTTAATAGAAAGCAAGATGAATCAAACACACACAAAAAAGTACTTTTAGTACTTTAAACCATTATAAATTTTTTAATTATGATAATTTTTTAAAATTTATTAATTAATTTTTTTGTTTTTGTAAATTTAGAGTCTAATTTATTGATTCAAAAAAATAATAGTACAAACAAAAATATAGATCACTATGGCAGTTTTGTGAACTGAATATAACAAAGAGAAATTTGATGCCTGCTCTTAATTCAGACTTTTATAGTCGAATTGATCCTCTCTATGGAAGGGAAAACACATCATAGTGATAGCAAAATAAACAATATTGAAGCGAAAAAACCGAGTGTTATTGTTGTAATCAACTGGTAGGGCTAGACCCAAATTGACCATGAGAGAGGTAAACAAAAACTTAGGAACCTGGACTTATGGCTTGGAGGGATTCTCCTCCTCAATGGGAACACTAAAGCCGAAGCCAATATGCATTTTTGGTCATCCTTCTGATGGGGGGCCGTTGGGTTGACAAAAATCTGGCCGCCATCCTTTCCAGAGCTCTTAGAGTCACTGGTATCCTCCTCGCTACTCGAGTCACCGGTGCTGGAGGGATTCCTCTTAACCGCGAGCGGTTTCGTTTTCCTATATTCCGTTGGAAAATTGATGGTTGCTTTACCCTGCAGGGCGCCAGCCATGGTCCTTGGAGGAGGAGGAGGCTGCTGCTCTACGTCCATGGGAGCCGTAGGAGGAATCGATGACGGAACCAGGGGGTCATTCTGAGTACTTGTAAGACAGAGGATAAGCCTAGTCAGGAGGTTCTTTACCACCCAAAAGTTAAGACTGTGCAGGACCGTCCTATTCGTCCCGAGTGGGAGCCCAAGAGCTTGTCCTCCTAATCATCCATGAGCTAACGGAGATGGTTCAGGATTTCAACATCGTAGCCTTCAATGTTTTCTTGAGTAGTGAGAGTTCTTGTATGTTCGTTGGAGTTTCCATGACCTCCTCATCCTTGTCTTGGCATAGCTCGCATTTTGCGAGACATCTTCAGGTAAACCAGAAGCACAGTGTGGTGTAAGCTCTGAACTTCCGCTGAGAAGGCAGGTAAACCAGAAGCATAGCGTGGTGTAAGCTCTGAACTTGCCACATGCTCTCCAGAATTGCCAGCCTTCCCTAAAATGGGCAGAGAGGAACAAATGAGGTAAGGGGTGATGATCATGCTCTCCAAAATTGTGGGCCTTCACTAAAATGTGCAGGGAGGAACAAATGAGGTAAGGGGTGATGAACATGCTACCCAGATGAGGTAAGGCAGTATTGAAATTGCATTTCTCCAATAAAATGGGAAGTTGGTTAATCATTTTGAGTTTTGGATTTGATTTTTTTTTTTTAAGAAATCAAATGTTAAAATCATGATTTTTCATTATTCAAATTGCATTTTGATTGCAAAAGAGATTCAATGCTTTCAAAATCCCTTGGTCCCCCTCATTACACAATTTCAGTAATGTATGTTTACAATTTAACAATTTCAACCCAATTTCCATTGAAAAAACTCTCTCAAAAAAAAAATATAGCTTACACTATTAAATAGTTCTCATTTTCTAAAAGATGGAACTTCCAAATGTCCCTTTCTTGCCATTATGTGTCAATATTAATGTGTGTTGTATAAAGAGGCTTGGTGTAGGAATTTTATTTTATTTCATTTCTATTATTTTAACTAAATTTTATTTTGATGTTTTGAATTTTTATCTTTTATGTGCAACTCACTATCATTAAAAAGGCATAATAAGTACTTTAGTATTATAGAAGATTTCTAGCTTGTAATTGAGCAAGTCTGTAGTATGATGGTTATGACAAAATACTATCTATATTGGGAATGGGTTGGTATGGTTGAGTCAAGTATTATGTTATTGAGGAAAATAGAATGCTAAAAATTACTTGATAGAATTGTGAGTTAAAAGAAAAAGTTGGAATGCATCGTGTTAGTACAACATTGTGCAAATTTAATTTCATACAACTTTGTGTCCATTTGATTTTAAAAGCCAATAATACTTGATTTTAAAATAAATAAACAAAAAGTAGATATATAAAACCAAACTGGATTATGTAATTTATAACACATCCAACCTTGATTACATGCATGGATGCTGATGGGCCAACCTCTTTGTTATAGATAAAATATAGCTAAATAGAAATTCATGACGGCTAAAAAATAATAATCGAATATAAATAAAACAATAAAGTTACAGTAGCCATTTGATAACATCATCCAGGTATACATGAATGCTGTTGGGCCAACCTCTAAATAGAATTTCAATTTTTAAAAGTATTTGACAAGGAAAGATGACATACCAGATTGTAACCTTGGAGAAGTATGTTTTTTTAACTTAATTTGTTTATTTGTTTATTTTAAGAGTTAATATAGACTTTGAAATTTGTCAAAAGCCAATTTTAACGGACATTAAGCCTGCTACAAGCTTGTTGCAGCTACATTAAATGACCTACAACAAACTCGATATTGTTAACCATACAAAGTTTGTCTAACTAAAATTTTAAATATAATCTTCCCTAGTGATACTCCACCCAATTTAGTATACGGTAAAGGGTAGGCTGATCAAGTGAATACTCAAGGTCTAACCCAAGGTAGGATTGTCCTTCATTAGCTGGACCGGGAGGGAAAGAAAAGATAGCTTACCCAAGCAACCGTTACACTATTCCATCGAGTATTGTTACAGAGCGATTTGGTTAGTGCATATACTTTTCAATAGTAATTAGCATAGCAAAATTAATGGCTTTTCAGAAATGTCATTTAATCTATTTGTACAAAATGGGTGAGGGAATTATTGCCCGGGTTTAAAAAACGACTCGGGACTATAGAAATGAAATTATCTGAAACCTTAACACCTACACACTCTAAGATCTAAGATTTAGTAGTGTTTTTGAAAGTTTTAAAAATTCCATGAAAATTTATATCAAAAACTAATAGAAACTAATTGACAGGTGAACATAAACTAATAAAAACTAATTGACTGTTTTTACACGTTTTAAAAATTCCATAAAAAATTATGGCCAAAAACTGGTAAAAACTAAAGGGAAACAAAGGGAAAATCGTCCCTAATGTGAGTTTCTCAATCTCGGGGAACTGTCAAATTTCAATGCGTTCGGTGAGGCCATGGTGCAACGTTGAAACAATCGAAAAATGCACTCTTAAATGCCTGGGCGAGCTATGGCAGAGTTGGGGTTAATACATGAAGTACTCTGTAAGTATGTCCTTTTTTTTGGGAACAAAACTTGTTTGTGGGCAGCTGAGCTGTTTCAGCCCTCTCAACAATCTGCGGCTTCTATCCCCGTCGGCCATGGCTGAAAGGGTTGGAACAGTTTAGCTATGGCGATGGCTGAGAGATGAATGGCATGTGCAGATTCCCCAGAGATGAGGTTTTATGGTATGCCCATGGCATGTTCAGATTCATGTATCTCTGTCAAAGCATTGCACCTAACAGTATCAGAATTTTCTCTTAAAAGCAAAAGTGAAACTGTGTATGCTAGATAGTACTAGCCCATTCAAATGGCTTCATTTTGGTTAAACAAAGTTCCATCTTTCTCATTTAGAATTCTTTTTGGAGTTGAAAAGAATTTCAACTTAAGAGGGGAGCTGGAGATCGCCCTTGTCACAAACCCGTTTGAATTTTTTAACAGGAAAAAATTTAACTTTACTTCTGAATACAGTACGATTTTAAATCAGTGGGTAGTTAGCAGTCATTAGGCGGATTATGTTAAGCTTACTGCTATGTTTATGGCTTTTAGAATATATATATATATATATATATTTGAACTAGGAGCTTATATCAGGTACACAATGGAGTTAGAGATGGACTAGATCATCCAGTCTGTATTTGTAGCTGTAAATCTGAGTTGAGGCTAGCCTTAGTTTGAATGTGTGAAGGATCTGTCCAGAACAAGTAAAATTGGCAAATCAAACTGTTACAGACCTGGGCTTCCATCCTGTCACAAAGGCAACCAGAAGCCCCACTGCTACAAACTCAACCAGAAACCCTAGTGCTGTCTCACAAACTCAACCCCTCACCATAAAGTTTAAACATAAAAACTCATAAAAGCCAAACCCACAAAGGCTAACTTATCTACACTTAGTGACTAATTTCCGTTCCAATTTATATGCTTATACACTGATACTGCAGAGCTTAACAAAATTTAAATCAGTTTCTTTGTTATGCTGTTTTTATGACCAGTCTCATTCATCCATTTAAGTCTTGTTTTAGTTGACTTTACTAACATCTGCCATGTTAATGGCCGGCATGGTATGCTCAACATTAAATATCTTTCCATTTCAGCCTTGTTTTGGTTGACCTTCCTGACAGCTGCCATTAATATGTGCAGCTATGGTCTCCTCAAGATTAAACGTTCCATGAATCATCCTTTGTAGAAGTTGAAAGACATTTCTAGAAGTGTTTCTTTCATGGATGGTTGTGTATTGATGGCCATGTTCCAAAATTGGCTAGAAGTGTTTCTTTCATGGATGGTTGTGTATTGATGGCCATGTTCCAAAATTGGCTAGTACAACCTTCCATGTGAGAGTTTTGCCAGTACTAACTAGCAAATCCAACTTTTCATCTTGGAGTATTGCTTCCAAGTGGTTATTGGTCATTTGTTGGTCCCTGCCATTGCAGAGATAGCAATCGGGTTCCTCAAAACCGATTTTGATTTTATATTAATACCTTAAAAAATCAAATCAAAACCCATTTTGATTTATATTATATCAACACCCAAAATATAAAAAGTATTAAAAAGAATTCATTGGGTTTTAAATTAGGTGTATGTTTAATCTTTTTTTTTCTATTTTCTATTTTTAGTTTTAGTTTTTAAAATTTTCTGAGCATTAAACGGTGAAAATTTGCAGTGAAACCTTGGGTGAAAGAACCCTCCCTAAAAGGTGAAGCTTTAAGGTGAAAACCCTTGGTGAAGTTACTGTGAAAACTTCCCTATATATGTGGTTCTAAAAAATATTTTAAATCTAAATTAAGATGAAATAACATTTTTTTTATAAATGACACATGTCAGCTCTAGTATAAACAATGAGGAAGTTATCTTCCATAATATTCGCATTAAAACCAAATATTAAAACTCAATGTAATATCATTTTTATAAAATACCCAAACCACTACATGTCACCTCTACTAATTATAATTATGGACAACTATGCTATTTAATAGAAGAAATTGCTAACTACCATTTTGTACAAAATAAATAATAATTAAAAAAATTAAAAAATAATAATAAATAATAATTTAAAATTTAAAAGGTATTTGTTTGTAGTCATACCACTCTTTTATTAATGAATGAATACTATCACTTCATACACTCCGCATAGGCAAGCATCGTTTCTCCCTATCTCATCATTAAAAAATATAAAAGAGGCTTGTGTTTTATTTGATGATGCTTACGAATCTGAGATTGCCTATTTGGATTCTTTCACACCGGGGTCTAACCGGGCACAGCCTCACATCCTGAGTCTCCCCACGACCTGTGTCTCATGCCCGACTATCATATCTCAATGTGTACATCCTATAACGGCGGTTGAGAATCTATCCTCTGCGGATGTTACCCCTGACACGTCCAATGCATCGGCGGGAAATGATGTACCAGTATCTGTATCATCTTCGATTCTTTCTCCTGTATCCTCTGTGGATGTTATCCCTGTCTCGACCATTGTATCGACGGGGGTTGATGTTCCTGTATCTGTATTATCTTCGTCTATACCTCCTGTTTCCGGTGGAGTGGTTACACTCGATGCTTTATATTTTCCTTCTACCAACCCGCCAGTGGAGACCATATTGGATGGTGTGGTGGTTTCTCCACCATCATTACCTGGTTCTTACCCTATGGGTTTGGAGACTACTTCTGTCCATTCTGTTGCTACCTCTCCTCTTATTGTTTCGACTTCCGGTGCTCCTGTTGCTGTATCTACTTGTAGACCTACTTTGCCCTTACCTGGCAGTAGCCTCATCCAGGGGGATGTCACATTACAGCCTCTGGAACAATTGTCTTGTCATTTTCGGCCTCTTTTTACATCTGCTGACTTTCCACCCCTTGTCACCACTATTCCTACCTATGAATCTTCTCCTCAAAGCCCGACTGCAGCTCCGTCTTTCTCCGATCCTGCATTACACAATACTTTGCAGATCTTCTCTGATAGGACTCCTCTTTCGCCCTCTGTCTTGCCCCTTGACTCCATACGTTTTGGAAATGTTACCATCAGGGGGAAGAAGAAAAGACACCCTAAAGCTGCACTACCTGAGTCTCTCGCTCCTGCTCCACACACCCCTATATCAACTCGGATTAAGAATGCA
>LPNX011122588.1:378076-401792 GCA_001517045.1 Pseudotsuga menziesii
ATGGATCCCGATCTCTGCAAAAAGCGGTTTGCATGCGTTATAATTTTTTTATGTAAATATTCAACAGATTGTGGACTGTGTGGAACAATGTAATAAGTTATGTGGATTTGTGTATCATGTTACCACATGTTCTTTTCGGCCGTGATCTGATCCGCACGGGGGCTTCACTTGTTGACCAATATCCTATCACATTAGTTCATATTGTGGGTTTTAAAATTATAAAAAATTGAACCAATATATTGCAGGTATTGGGGGGATCATGAGGGGTTTAAGGTGGGGGTGGGTAGGGTGGTTTATAAGGATTGAGGTATAAAAAGGGGTGGGGAGGAGGTTTTATGTATTGGGAGGGGGTTTCAACAAAAATAGTTTGGGTCAATATCTCTCGAAATTAAGGGTATTCTTTAATATCCCATGATCGCACGTGCTATGTAAGAGGTTCACTAAGTGAAGTCCCCGTGCTGATCCGTGAGTTGTGCATCATGTTCAATCATGTTACGATTCTTTGACTATGTAACAATCAACGGGTCATCAATATTTTTTAATGATCAAAAGATCCCCACCGATTCTTATTGTTTTACTGTTTATCTGATAGTTTGAGTATAGATCGGGTAGTCTTTTATCTTTTCGTTAACCACCTCAATGATGTAGTGAACATTTGGTATAACGCCCAGTTGTCTAGGTTGTAAGACGAAGAAAACATCGTCGTTACTTCACTTTGGTTTTCCCGACGGTTAGCTATTATGTTTTCTTTTATTTTTTCTCTTAACTGAAGGATTCCAACAATAAATAAGGATTCAATACTTTTACTTTAATTCAGGTTCTAGGAGCTCTGGTTTCTGTGACATTATGAACTTTCGTTTTTGTTCTTGTTCGACGACTGATTTTCTTGTAGTCGGTTCGATGGAAACCTTTTCCTTCTTAACTGGTAGATAATCTCGAATAAGTTTTTCAGGTTTTTATTGTTACCATATGAAGAAAGTGTAGTTATGAACCTTCGTTAAAATATTACCTAGTAAGTCAAAAACTTCGATTGTTATTTCATGGGACGGTAGTTTACGTTTTTTGTTATAAAATTATGAAATGCATTTGCACTCATTAAAACTTATAATTGTTTTTTTTAGAGTAAATACTAATTCGTTATGAATTAGTGTATAAACAAGGTTGGTTTATAATTTATGAAATGTTTTAGCATTCATTAAAACTTATAAGTTGTTTTTAAGAAAGTAGATACTATATTGGTTATGAAAAGGAGATTATTATTTATAATTATGAAATGAATTAGCATTCAGTAAAATTTATAGTTGTTTTACGATTTATAAGTATGAAATGAATTAGCATTCATTAAAATTTATAGTTGTTTTACAGAAGTAAAAATTGTTATGAATTAGTTTACAAAGGAGATTATTATATAATTTATGAAATGTATGTGTACTCATTAAAACCTATGGCATATGTTAGTAAAAGAATATTTTGTAGCATGTGAGAGACATTAAAACTGTATATTATGGTATATGTTAATAAAATAATATTTTGTATAATGTTAAGGATTTAAAACTGGATATTATGGTCTATTTTAATAAAAGAATATTTTGTATAAGGTGAGAGATGTAAAAACTGTATATAAGTTTTAACCCTTCTTGCAAAGAAAATGTTATATTGTATAAGTTATGAAATAAAATATTTTTTTTTAATAAAATGAAAGAAATGGAAAAAAATATGTCAGTGTATGATTGGGGATGTTACAAGTGGACATTGCACAATGACTTGTGCTCACTGCTATGTTCTCCACTATGCCATAGTTCTGAGCATCCTGTGCATTGGGATTAAACATTGCCTTATTCATAACACCTTTCAGTATTCTTGGTAGTGTCATTAGCTGGATTATCTATGTGTAATGAAGAAGCTACATCAAGGTCAGAGGTTAATGTCTTGCTTGCAAATGAAGACCTGACTTTGATCAATAATTCCTCCTTGAGAGGAGGCACACTGGTTTCCTCCTTGCAAGGATCCAAATTTGATTTGGGCCGTAACAATCATCTGTTGCTGCGGTGGTGGAAAATGATTAGTTGAAACAACAAGTTGGGATGAACATTCCTTTTGTGGCAAGAGTTTCTGATCCATTTCCATATTAGAGAATTTATAGGTTAGATAATTTTCCTTACATAAAAAGCAATAGAATTTCATCTTACCTTTTTCTTTCTTTTCCTGACAACCACTACTGTTGTTGTTGTCAATGTTATGATTGGCATTGTTATTACCCTTGTTCCCAAACTTCTTATTCTTATTCTCTCCCCAGGTTGTTGGTTTCCCTTTGTACCAGTTGTTTGAATTGTCAAAACATCTGTTGGAGGGTTGGTACTTGGGTTCTCTGTGTTGTTCGATGCAGTTGTCGATGCATTTTGACCAATAAGGTGTGTACCCTAGCTAGCTACAGTAATTACTACTGAACGGCTCACACCATCAACATATGGTCCAAGAACTGGTTTGGTTGGTTCTACCTCTGGTCGAGAAGCATTAGGAAAATTTTTGTAAATCATTTGGATTGAGAATAAACCAAGTCGAGTTGTTGGGATTTTACAATAGCTTGCTCTTCGATTTACACCCTAGAAAGAGCCATGTCTTTCACAATACATGGTTGCAAAGACTTAATGAACCAATCGGTTAAAAACTCATAAGGAATCTGAGCCTTAATGAGACCATGTCTCCTCCTCCATTCATGAACGTGGTTAGAGATATTAGTGGACT
Source organism: Pseudotsuga menziesii (assembly GCA_001517045.1). Taxonomy (NCBI): domain Eukaryota; kingdom Viridiplantae; phylum Streptophyta; class Pinopsida; order Pinales; family Pinaceae; genus Pseudotsuga; species Pseudotsuga menziesii. The sequence goes on from LPNX011122588.1 coordinate 380,822, forward strand.
TATCCTAACCAAATGAAGTCAACAATTTAGTACTAGTTTCATGACAAATTGGAAGCTAAAAGTGATTAAGGAAAGTCATTGCAACAACTCTGAATATTTGGAAAGAAGCACGTGGCTTCATAATGTACCATTTTGTTGTCATTCTTGTTATTGTTCACTGGAAAATTTGTAACCTAATGGAATCATCCATTAAAGAGTTTGAGGAACACCAGAGATGAAACATAATCAAATGGTTCGCCAGATCATCCTTTGGTTTTCCTTCGAATTTCGGATATTAGAAGGTAACTTGGTAGGGAGCGATGGATAACTAGGATTATGTAAGATTGGATCGTTGGTTATCTTGGTTAAATCAGGAAAATTCAAAGTGGCTAAGAAAGGCAACTTTGTTTGATCTATAGAGTTGCAAGATTCGAGAGCATTAGCAACCCACTAATTCAATTTGATGTTTTGTTGTCTTGGAATATATGGAGTTCTAGGATAGGTAAAAAGTGAATTATACTGAGAAAAATTCTTCCCAAACTATGGTTGCTCATTGGGTTGAGTAAATCCTCCAAGAGGTTGGATCCCTAGTAAAGTATTTACAATCAGAGGGTTAACCATACCTAAACTTCCTACACCTAAAAAAAGGAATGTTCCCAAATGGAGCATTCTTCCCCCACGGGAATCCAACACTAATTCCCCCTAGTACAGATGTACCACTAAGTGGAATGTTAAGTTCTAGAGGGGGTACTAGTGCCCATTCCTCCCAATGACTGGAAATAAAAGCTTAATTGAGGTAGGTTGGAACCAACAACAGTTCCAGAAACCAGGGATGGGTTAGGAATGGACAATTGTCCACTAAAAGGTGGGTAAGTATTCAGAGGCACTAAAGGACCACTTCTTGAAGTAGTAGTAAAAGCAGATTAAGGAGGAAATGAAGTAGGAATGGATTGGAAACTGGGAAATGTCATCCCAAAATAAAATGGATCTATACTTTGCGAACCATAAGCAGGTCCTACTATAAGAATCATTGAAGATGATGGAGTCCATCCAAAACCTACAACAGATGTTGTATTCATAGTAAATCCTCCTAAAGGAATGGTATTAATTGGGGGTGTTACCACCCCAGTACCAAATAATTCATCATTATTCTCCATATGAGCCCTAAAAATGATGGATCACTCAACCCAGGAATATGAAACTCAATTCCTTGGCTAGAATTTAGATTCTACGTTGGGTTTAAAAACCCTAAAGGATGAGTGAGATCCTCAATAGTAGGAATATATAAGTTATCATTTGGTTGAGAAGAAACAATTGAGGGAGAGTTATCTAACTAACACTCAACTTTTCTAAAATGGCCTCCTTTAGATGAGGATTCAGACTCAATAGAACTAGTTGTGTTTTCTACTATTTCTTGTTTAACATGATGTTCCTAGTTTTCTTCCTTTGACCCCTGAGGAGGTGGATAATTATAATCTAGTATTCACCTAGGCCCATGGAATTCCCTCTGTCCAGGAGAGTGTCCTTGAATTCTTATAGATCTATGCAAAGGTTTATCAACTATGGTGGCTCGCAAAAGACTCAAAGGAGGAAATCTAAAAAATAAAAATAACAAACATCTCACTAGAAAGCTCCTAAAAAGATTACAACAAGTAATTACACTCTTCAATGAAAATAAGTTGGCTATTGAAACAAATTGCCATTCAATGGAGAGTTAGGATTGGGGTCTTTCAAAGGAAATCCTAGGATAATTAAGGCCCAAGACCAACCATCGAAGATTGGGAGACAGTTACCCTACTCCCCAAAACCAATCACTAAGGGTGCAAGCACTTGCCTTTGGAAAATACCCTCCACAAGGAGTTGTCTTGGACCCTCTATGTCTGTCTCAGGTACCAAAAGATATTCCCCTTGTAATGACCTAGGAGGTACCTAGGAATAGAAACCATGGTTACCAATTCATGCTTGGTGGTCGGGTGGGATGATTTCTAGAAAGGGATTATGCAAATGTGCAAGGAACATAGGCCTTGTATAAAAGGTGCTAGACCCAATAATGTCAATTAGCAGTGGTGTAATACCAAGGAATTTCTATGCATGATTAGTTCTCAAATATAAATAACTCCCCTAACTCAAGCACTAAGGGACAATCTGGACACTTGAACTAGGTTTACCTACCGCTTGATGCTAGTTTGAGTGGCACTTTCCAAAACAACACTTTGTGTTACTAATGTGTTTTAACTCTCTTTGGTGAATTCATAGTTTCCCAATATTATGTGATTTTGGAGAAATTAACTCTCAACTTCTATCTCCAAAATCCTAGCCTAGACTATTAGGTGTGTTTCTTGCTAAAAGAAAAAGCCTAATAGCCTATCCCAATTAGTTTTTGCTTGTTCAAAATGCAATTGCAAAAATTTCAATGACAAAAAACTTTGTACACCTAAATACTTTTCAAATGCAAAGAATCATTTATTAACACTCTTTTAAAGATATATGAAGCACTAAGACATGCAACTAAATATTTTCAGGTGAAAATTCATTTATTTTTTTCTTTACAATGAAAATATGGAGCACCTAAACCCAATTCAATCAACTTTTCACTTTTTCAATGTCCTATGTTATACATGCAATTTCTAAATGTAAGATGCAAATTCAATACTAATGCAGGTTTGAAATGCGCATTGCAATTTTCAGCCTATTTGATGCCAATCGACACTAAACTTTACACTAAAATGCAAGTTCAAAACTGAAAATATAACTGCAAGATTCCATTTCGAAGCACAAATGCAAATGATCATAAACAATTTTTATATTTAAATGCAAATGCACACTTTCAATTGGTAAACTATTTCCAATTCAATCCTAGGATATGAATGGAACCTCAATTTACATGCACAATACACTCCATAAACCAACCGCCAAACAAGATTTTTTTTTGAATTTTTTATGCAAGATGCAAGTATGTACTTGAATGAAAACTTGACATCCAACAAAACCTACATGCAAGATTTGTTTTTTGATATGAAATGAAATTTAACTTTCTTGAGGAAACTTGCAATGTACAACACTTGAAATCAGTTTCATGAAACAATCCAACTTGTTTTTTCTTTAAAAAAAACAAGAAATAAGAAATTCAACTTGAACAACCACACTAAACAACCAATACCAAACATTTTTTATATCCTTATCAACCATGATGAAAGCGACCACAAACTCAAGACTTCTTAGTCATATAAACATGTGAATTTGAGAAAAGTAGACACGATGACTTTTAGACTCGAACTAGGAAAAGGCTTACTAAGGTGCGGGGTTTGGTAAAGTATGATTCTTGCTCCCAACCAGTGCAGTTAGGGTCATACAAAAGATGGGTATGCCTTGAGATTTCACTTCAAAAGACTACAAAAAGTACAAATTCAAAAAGAAAACAAGAAGTCTAAAGTAAAAGGCTAATTTGCAAGACTTTTCAAACCAAAAATTAACAAATGCAGACTGAAAAAAAAAAGGTACAAGTTAAATCAATCACTTATCAAAAGTCTCTATAGGACATGGATAGTTTGAAAAATTATAAAATGAGTGAATCAAACAGTGAAAATGTTTTACAACAAATAGTCTTTAAGATAGACCTTTTACTCAAAACTCAAAAGGATCGAGTGAAAACAAATGCAGAGGGTAGAGAGCACCTCTTAGAGGTCACAGACTTGCAAATTAGGCCAACCCAAATAGTGAAAAGGACTAGAGCCCAATACACTATTCAAATAACTCTTCATCCAAGCAAACAAAAAGGACTGACTAAAGACTCTCAAATAAGGTAGTGGAACTACCTCTTAGAGGTCAGTACAAGACTTTATCAATCAACGACTTTCCTAACTCTTTCAAAAAATCAATGAAGAGGGCTAAGAGCAAATAGTTTTTTCCAAAAATATTTTTTATTCAAAGGAAATTCAACAAGGAAAGTCAAACTTTGGATACAAACTAGACAAAATATCTCTAAGGAGACCTCAAGAAGTCCTAAAACAATTAAAAAATCCCAAAACAACTCAGGAAAGTTCTAAAAATAAAAAAGGTTGTAAAAAACCACACCCTACATGAAAATCGCTACAGTGCATAAAGCATAAAGTGATTAAATTGCTTCTTTCATGATCATTTCCATCGATTTTACAAGTAAATCGCCATTGTAAGTAATACAACAAGCGATTTTCTCTTAAGTGATTTGAAAAAAGTAAAATACAAGACTAAAAATCAAGGTTCGAAAGGTCAGCTAAAGTCTAAACTCAAAACAAGCTTGAAAATATCACAACAATAAAAAAAGACTGAAGGAACTGACCTAGAAACCCCAAAGCAAATGGATTTTTCCCTAGTGGAGTCTCCAATTCTATTGTATAGAAATATATCATATGACTAGAGTTAAATCATTAACATACTAGAGTTACCTAAACTAGACATCTAAGGCTTTATTGCAAGCAAACTTAACTCTAAATTAAAATCAACGATCAAGCAAATCTACTTTAAGAATTAAAAGGTAAGAAAGCTCATGCACCTGGTTTATGAAGGTTTGTCCTAACTTTCTTTGCTTTTGAGATATTCTTCCAATATTTAACCCCGATACCTACAAAACAAATACAACACCCTCCTCAAACAAATTGGCTACAAAATAACATTGAAATTCCTATATACCATGTATATAACCAAAATATGATTAATTGAATTAACAATAATGAATAATCCAAATTTGAGACAACACATTGGGAAGGGAAATATGTCCAATTTATTTTAAAATAACTAAGTAGTACAATGCATACCATATTTTACTTGGAACCTCACTGAAATCGGATCGCAAGGTCTCTCTTGCTTACGTTCACCACAACTCCTACCAAATCTCCACATGCATACAAGATTGAGACTATTTTAGGGCAATAATCTCAACATATAGGTATACATTATCAAAGGATGATCAACAATGGGAAGGTGAATGGGAATAACTCATGGGAAATCCTCCAGCATAAATTTTCTATGAAAAATATCCCTCCAAATGGCATGAATCTCTTCTTTTTATACTTGGTGAAGACAATTGCCATCAGACAAGTGGAAGTTGTAACCAAGAGGGAAGTTACTAGAACTACCCTAACTCCACCTTTTCGAATTTTATTTATTTTATCATATATTTAGGAGGAAATCGCTTGCAAATAAATAACATAAGGTGATTAAATCGCAGGAAAACAATTAGCAGCACACAATTGCAATTTTTAATGAAATCGCTGGCAATATTCAAGCAATAAGTGATTAAATCGCTTGGTGTATAGTTTAGAAGTGATTTTGTTGTTTTACAACTTTTAAGGAAAAAAAGGGAAACGGCTGAGGAATAAGCTCAATGATTAATACCATATTAACTAAATCCAAACCAAGGCTCTTCCATCCATAAATATCCTTTTGTGTGATGGAGAATCGACATTTTGAAGTGTTGTCTTTTGAATTACTATCACGGATGGAGAAGTGCCAATTTGGACTATAACATGTATCCTTGTCCTATGATTTAGGGGATAAGAGTGTGGATATAAGGGGAAACACTAGGTACAAATATTAGGTCCTTAGATATGGTCTAGGGAGGAAACTCAATTGTCGGGGACTAAAGAAAGATTCTAGGCATTTATATTCAATAATATCACCTCTAAGATTCACACATGACATCCCAAGGGAAATTATAGCTTTGAATGGGGCTATGTGTTCCATTTTAAGTATTTTAGCACTAGTTATGAGTCTCAGGGCCTTAAACATGGTCGGGGGAGAAACCTTAGGTTTTAGGCTATAAAGAAAGCTTATAGGAATCCAAGGCTATGAACAATGCCTAAAAACACCACACATGACATTTAAAGGATATCCTTGGTATTTGAGTGGGGATATCTATGCCATTAGAATATTGTGAGCACTAGTCATGTATCTCAAATCCCTAGACATGGAAGGGCAATCCTTTGTCTTAGGCCCTAAAAAAATCGTTATGCAACTAAGGTTGAAAATCATGCCTCGAACCACCAAACATCATCTCCCAAGGGTATCATTGGCCTCAATGTGTATGATATTTCATTTTATTTCATTTAGTTAGGTACAATGTGAACAAATGCTCAACTTTGCACTAAAATCATAATATGACAAAGAAACATGGTGCGCTCACTAGACGAAATGTAACAAGGTGATCATAGGCTTGTTACCAAAATTTAAAACAACCTGTTGATCACAAGTTGAGTCGTCATGATATGACGGTTGTGCATCCTTTTATTTTCCTCCACCATATTCAACCATCTTATATGCACCATATTCATGCCTTATTTTTTCAAGAAACAATCTCATCTAAAGGAACCCTAGCGTTCGTTCTAAGCGCCTGCCTGATCTCTGAACCCTAGTGTCGAGGGATTCCACCACTGGTCGGTGGCCCTGCAATGGATCCACCCGACCCTGAGTTCGTAGAGGACCAATTTCAACATATCGTGGCCTCCCTGCCTCCCTTCTAGGCAGTCGCGGCCCCTTCCTCACGGTTTGTTAAATGAGCAGAGGTCCCGGAAGTGAAGCTAAGTTATGCCGCTTCGAAGAGGAAAGTAGTTACCCTTTCAGAGAAAGGACTTATTGGATTGGTCACAGGCCTATGGCCTTCCTCGCGCTCAGTGGAGGTCTGGCTGAATAAAAACTGGAGAACCCTAATCCAGGGGGAAGTCCAACAGATCTTCTGCAGAAAAGGATACTTTGCCTTCATTTTCGAAAAAAGGAGGACCGAGATTTGATCTTCAGGAATGGGCCTTACTTCATGGGCCTGAGAGGTATGTACTTGAACAAATGGGATCTGTCATTCAACCCAGAAAACGATATCCCAAAAGCAGTTCCTGTCTGGGTTAAGCCCCCCCCACCTCCCTCTCCACTGCTGCAATGATGAGGACTTTCAAGCAATAGGGAATACTCTAGGGAAGTATGTAGACAAGGCTGAACCAAAAGCCCCAATGTTCTCTTGCGCTTGAATCTGTGTTGAATTTGACCTTGAGAAAGGTCTGTCGGAGTCCATTAACCTCTCCATTGATGGATGGACCCACCTGCAGACTGTAGATTACGAGTAAATCCCCTTTAAATGAAAATACTGCCATGAATACGGCCATTTCGCCAAATATTACCCGAAAAAACCTGAGAAACCCATCTCGGACAGCCCTGCAAGCGAGGGTTGGAATATTGCAAGTGGGAAGAAGACCGCCGAACCTCCAAAGCAGTAGAACAACGCGGCAAAGAGCACCTTTGGAAACAAATTCGAGGCCTTGGAGGAGGAAACACAAGAAGAAGAACATCACGAAGACATCCCTGAAATGACTCAACAGAAGGACAATGAACCCCAGGCTTCAACAGCGCAGCATCAGGAAAATGAAGCTTAGGAAGAGGGTTCTAGGCACCCTACAGAAAGAAAAGATCCTATGCAAAACTCTGAAGGATCTGTCACAAGATCGAGGGCAAAAGCAAGCTCGAAAGAAATAACATATACCTCGGTAGAAGAACAAGAACCGCTATCCAGAAAAGGGAGGAAATCCAACAAAGCCATTAGAGAGCAGGAGGCAGCTAGGGAAAAGGCAGCAGGAAAGCAGTCTAATCTAGACTTTTTAGTCAAAACTACGCAAGCAAGAAAATACCTTCTAAGTGCCGAAGAGGAAAAAAAGGAGAAAGAGAAGGCCCTTAAACAACTCAGGAAATAATGAAAGTAGTCTCCTGGAATTGCAGAGGCTTGGTAGGCTCGCAGAAGTTAGAAGTTATTAAGAGATTTAAATCAATGGAATCTACCTCCATTCTTCTCATCCAGGAGACAAAAAAATCAGCTGAAGATAGCATAGAAACAATCAAAAGCATTTGGGCAAAAGGAACAGGCCTAGCCACTAATGCAAATGGAGCCTCTGGAGGGATTCTATGCTGGTGGAACACTGATCAGTATGGAATGATCACTGCCATAGAAAATAGAAATTGGCTTCTCATAAAACTCGAGAACAAAGAAAGCAAAGAAAATTTTTGGATCGGGAACGTGTACGGTCCAACCATGAATGCGCAGAAGGACAGGTTTTGGGACTCGTTAGAGGAGCAATGTGAAGACAAAAAGCTTCTTCCCTGTTTTATTGCAGGGGATTTCAATGTAACTATATCAGCCGATGAGCGTAGAGGAGGAACAAAGATAAGAGACCCATTTGGGGAAAGGATGGAAGACCTCATTTCATAGTGGAGCCTTACAGACATCAAACCCAAAAATGGCATTTTTACATGGAGCAATAAAAGAATAGGACCTGGCCATATTGCAGCTAGATTGGATCGATTCCTGGTCAGCACTTACCTTATCAATTCTTATCCGGAAACTAAAATCTTGTGCACTACTGTCTCATATCACAAGCCCATAAGTCTCTTTTTTCCTCCGGTGGAAAACCTAGGACCGCTTCCTTTCAAATACAATCGAATATGGCTAGAATCTAAAGGAGTCAAAGATATCATTACAAATGCCTGGCGATGCTTCATCCCAGGATCCCCAGCATTTCCATGGGAGCAGAAGTTGAAAAGGGTCAAGGCAGCTCTCAAATCGTGGGCCAAGAATCATTTTCAAGAACCAGTTCAGCAAAAGGAAAAAATCATCAAGTATATGGAAATCCTTCAAGCAGAAATGGAAACAAGAATAATTACCAAGGAGCACCTCTTGAAGGAGATAGAGCTGGAATCAACCCTTCAGAAAATTTTAAGACAATAATAGAAGGATGGCAGCTCCGCTCACGCATTCTATGGCTCAAAGGGGGAGATTAGAACACTAAGTTCTTTCAAAATCAATGCAGAGACCGGCAGCGATGGAACACTATGAGAGGACTCAAAGTTGAGGACGACACTCTCATCCAAGGGCAAGCGGCTATCAGCACTGAGGTAAGAGCTTTTTTTGAACATCTTTATAATGATAAGGATCAAGTCCCTCAATGCTTCATGGAAGAAATGGTTTCTGATATTCCCTCCCTCATCATCCCTGAGGAAAGACTCAGGCTTGAATCCCCCATTTCAGAAAATGAAGTCAAAAAAGCTATTTGGAGCCTCCACCCGGATAAGGCCCCAGGGTTGGATGGCTTCCCAATCTGTTTCTATAGAACCTTTTGGTCACTTATCAAAAAAGATCTGATGCACCTCATCTCCTGGATGGAAAAAGGTAATATGGGAGGAGCTACCAACTCCACTTTTCTGGCCTTGATCCCAAAAGAGCACAATCCCACTTCCATCAAAAAATTCCGACCCATTTCCTTATCCAACGCATCGTATAAAATCTTCTCCAAAGTGCTGTCTCTAAGACTCAAGCAAATCATTCCTTCTCTTATTTCTCCAAATGAGGGTGGATTCATCTCGAGCAGGAAAATAAGTGATAACATCCTCTTGGTCCAGGAGGCCATTCACTCCAGCACCAAAAGGGGTGAACCCGGAATGGCCATTAAATTGGATCTAGCCAATGCATTTGATAGGTTAAGACACGCCTTTATCATCCTGGTCCTTCAAAAGTTTGGTTTTCCCAATGTTTTTATCAAACAAGTTCAAGCCTGCATAACCTCCCCCAAGATAGCCCCTCTCATAAATGGAAGACCCTCAGAGTTTTTTAAAGCCTCTCGCGGGGTAAGACAAGGATGCCCACTGCCCCCCTTCCTTTACATCTTGGTCGTCGATTCCCTCAGCAGAAAAATGATCAGACTCCAGTCTGAAGGATCTCTCCCAGGCCTCTCCTTTAGAAGCGGAGTTCCTTCTATCAATCACACATTATTTGCGGATGACTCTATCTTTCTTGGAATAGCTTCCATTCAAATTGCCAGGAACCTTCTCAGTCCTCTTGAACTTTTTCTCCAATCCTCTGGAAGTTCAGTAAATCTGAACAAATGCCAAATATATGGGTGGAATTGCCCCACAACAACTCTCTGTCGCATCTCTCAAATTCTGCAAATCAAAGCCACTTCTACTTGGACTCACTTCACCTATTTAGGCATCCCCATCGTCAAAAAGCTCTCGCTCTCCTCAATGTGGACCCCAGTCATTCAAAAAATCAAATCCAAAACTCATTCCATGGGATCGAAATGGCTAAATCTAGCAGGAAAGACGGTCCTAATTCGATCTATCCTTTCCTCCTACCCCATATACACTAGCTCTATGGTTCTTGCTCCTAAAAATGTCATGACCAACATTTGCAAGGAACTCAGAAAATTCTTGTGGCAGGGAGGGAAAGTTCAGACTAAAAAATTCCACCTTGTAAAGTGGGATACGGTCATAAAAGCTAAAAGACATGGTGGCCTAGGCATCAGAGATCCTGAATAGATGAGCAAAGCCATGGGAGCCAAAATGATATGGAGACTGGTCACAGGAAGAACAGAATGGCAGAAGGAAGTCATTAGGAAAAAATACATTAGAAGGCCTAGATCAAAAATGTTGGACAGTGTATGGGCAGGCAAAGGAACTACTCTACGGTAATTATGCAAAGCTTCTCTCAACACAATCATCGAAGATTTATACTAGATCCCCGAGAATGGGAAAAGGATCAATATCTGGAAGAGTAAGATCCTGGGTCAGCCTCCTAGACTCTCGCTGCCAGATCAGGCTCTTCTAGCCGATTGGGCGAGTGAGTAGGGGATTACCACCCTCTTCGATCTCTCTCAATGGGACACGAAAGGACATTGGATTGGCTGGAAGGAGCTATCTCCACTAGCCCATCTGGCAATCGCTGCAAACTCTCTCCTCTACTCCCTTCATGGTTTGTCTCCAACTCGAGTCATAGCGAAGGATCGTATCGGCTGGGGAAAATCGAGGAAGTATAAAGTTAAAGAAGGATACGAGAAAATAACCATGGAACCGCTTGGGGCAGATAAAATATGGAAAAAGGTGTGGCATATAGACAGTCTTCCTAAAGTAAACAGTTTCATTTGGATCCTTCTGCATAATAAATTGCTCACAGCTGAAAATTTAAGGAAAAGAGGCATAAATGGACCCTCCCAGTGCACTCTGTGCAACTCATATGAAGAGACTTCCAACCATATCTTCTTTCAATGCAAAACCTCTCTTTTAGTTTGGAGATCTGTTCTCCCCTCAAGTTTGGATCTAAAGCTCCCTGGCTCGACAGTTCAACTTTTCAAAGACTGGAATAATATCTTTCTTGGCTCCCTGAGCAAAAAACCAATCTTGAGTCGTCTTTGGGCCTCTATTCCAAAGAACTTATGTTGGCAACTTTGGCTCGCTAGGAATAATGCTATCTTCAAAGAGTAAAAAGTTGTCCCAGCTCGAATAGCCGCTAAAACTATAGGAATGATAGCTGAAAAGTTTGCTTCGAATAACATCAGTTTCCCCATCCAAGAGTCCATCCCAGAACCATATTCTTCTTGGTGCAGAAACTTCTTAAAAGAGAGGAGCCTCCTTCAGTCCAAAAGCATCATCAACAGAGCTACCCCAGCTTGCAGATCTTTCCCATGGGAGATACGCTTATCTAGCAAAGAATTCAAAACTTGGCTCAGGGAGAAGAATTCCTTTTCCTTCTTCTTTGATGGCGCCTCGAAAGGCAACCCAGGGGTGGCAGGAGTGGGGGGGATCATTCTGGATCTCGGAGGACATATAGAACAAACCTTTGCATGGGGCTTAGGGAACAGAACTAACAATGAAGCTGAGTGGCTGGCACTCCTTTAAGGCCTGAAGCTCCTTCATGCTAAAAATTATCAAAAGGTCCTGATATTCGGAGATTCAAAGCATGTCATCTCTAAACTGATCTACGGATACCCCTCGGGAGCTGTCAATTGTCACCGCCTGTTCAATAAAGCAAAGCTTCTTATGCCCAAAACCTATGAGCCACTTCACATCCTTCGACTCAATAACTCTGCATCGGACATTATGGCCAATATGGGGGCCTCTCTCCCACAAGGCCACTACAGGCAAGATGGGAATCCTCCCATCCTCAAATACATCCCGTAATGAGGTTTCGGATATCCCCTCATCAACATCCTCAACAGATGATATGGAAATATCCTCTCTTCGATCTATGTATTTGGCTTAGCCTTATGATTTCCTCTTTCTTACTTCAATTGTCCTTAATCCCTTTAGGCCCCCCTCCTACCCCCCTCTTTTCATTTTCTTCCCCCCCCCTTTTCATTTCTCCATTATCCCTCCTTCCCCCTTCTTATTTATCCCTCCCTTTTTTCTCTCCTTCCTGCTCCTTATCCCTCCCACCCCCCCGTTTTCCATCTCCCAGCGTCACCCCCCAGCTGGACTCCACTTCGCGTGGCTCACCGCCGTCTCCCTTCATTTATTTGGCTGTCCTACCTATCCTCTTCTCCATGCCGCGTGGCCTCCTTTCTGCCTCCTCCTTCTCGCAGGCGCTGCAGAATTTATGGTCATCCGGTTCAGGGTTAATTGCATTACCACCTCGCACGCTCAACGTCTCCTCAAGCATTATGCCATGTTTTCACACAGCAACGATATGTCTATCCACTCCATTTCATTTCTTGGACCTGGTTTACATGAAGCTCTGCGAATCTTGCTGAAGGTAGTTACAGGTATCGGCGAAGGTTGGTTGCAAGGCCTCCCGTGGGAGGCACTCCCTCTCACTCGCTCTGTAGTGAAGGAAAGGCTTGCTCTTGCAGCCTTTTCCTCCTGTTCGTGCAACTCTCTTTCAGTGTCGTGGACAGGTTCTCTAGGTTCAGGTATTCTTTCGCCTTCTGGTAATTGAGAAAGCAGTTTGGTTTTAGGCTGTCGCTGCACGGGGTGGCAGGAAGGTGCAATAGGCACTTTGGTCAGTCCAAGACAAGGATATTTTATGCTGCATCAGGAACTCCTCGTGCTCAGTTTTTTCTACAGCAATCTTCTGGCTACAAATCAAGCTTGTGTCCCTGTCAGTTCTGTTTGTGCCATCCATAATCAATTTGCTAGAATTAACATCTCGACAGAGGTAAACAGAATGGCACAGGCTGGCGAAGGTGCAGGAATCATGGACATTAAGAAGAATCTGCAGAGACTGTATGAAATGCTTTCTATCAGTGTCATGGATAACAGAGAAATGGCTCGTGAGGTGAAGAGTATGGGAGAAACAGTGAGCTACACCTCACTGCAGATTAGCAATCATGACTCTCGGATTGATGATAATGAAAGTAACCTTCGAGAAATCATGGGTAAAGTCGACAGGATTCAGGAGGACCTTCAGCGTTTCATAACCATGAACCATAGCAACAGAGTAAATGGAGCCACTGCTGATGCTATGCAACCAATGGAGGAGGAATCTAGTAGTGCAACCAAGAAAAATTAGAGGCAACCCTTAATTTCTTTCAGTTATGGCTTAATGTTTTTCTGTCTTTTTTTATGTAAGCAGTATGTAAGGGTATATACTACCCACGGTACTAGATGCTTTGAGCAAACTCTCTGTGAAGTTTTTTGGAAAACCCCCTGGATAAGCTCTTTGTGCAGCATTTTTGCTATGCTTAGATACTCTATTATACCACTACTGTAATGAATGGATGTGCACAACTTGTTTTTATATATACCCGTTTATAGTTTCTGTTAAAAAAAAATATATATTCATGCCTTGAACTTGCATAGTGATATTTGTTTGGTCTCACTTTTGGTTGTTGCACAAAATGTTATATTATGATTGGAGAGATAAACTTTACACAAACATATGAAGTTTAACTAAATATTTATACTAATATCAAAGAATTAGTTTAGCCTTTATTTAAGGGATCATTTTAATTATTCCTTAAATATGATTTTTAATTCTTTATTAAAGAGAGTTTATTAATCTATCCATTTATATTCTTAATTTATTTTAATATTATCATAAAACATGTACCTTGTGATATTTATTAACTCGCCATGTTTTTTAATGATTCCATATGTGTTAGTTCAAAAGAAGTTTTAATGTCATCCACAAAGAAATCCTAAAAAAAAACTCAAATCTTAATTTTAATGATGAACGGCAAAATAACATTCCAAAAACAATGATAAATAAAACACATGAAACAATAATACATTATAACAAACACCATTATTAACAAAACAATATTTCTTAAAAAAAATTGTAACCAAAAAAATATTTCTTACACACTACACAATTGAAATAATAAACTTACTATTATTCATTACAAAACATATATTAATTATTCTAAAAATATAACATAAATATATATTACGTTTATGTTTCTGTGCAAGTTTAGATTACCCGGAACGTTGGATGGACTCTCTGCCTATGAAAACATGCATTTTCATATATATATATATAAATTATTCTAAAAAATATAACATATGACTAAGTGTAATTTGACTATTATAAGATAACTTTTATTTCAAAAAAATTTAATTTGGAGTATACTTGGGTTCTTCTTCAATTCGGGAAGGAGGAGCCATATAGTACCACAACACTTATTCAAGGAAAACAAGATTAATGAAGCTGCATATTCCTTGCTATTGTTATAAAGGTTTGAGAGTGCACTCTGAAGCAACTATTTTCAAGTGAAAGGTGAAAAGTTAAAGATGAAAAAAAAGAGGTTGCTAAAGGAATAAATGTTTTCACTTATCCAAAAATAGTTCGAAGTAAATGGAGACGCTTTACAAATCAATACAAAGAATAGGTGTGGGGATTTTGAGTATATTCTCTAGTTATACCCAGTGTCCTTCAATGGTGCATGGATTTTGAATCCTTTTCACTGTAAAATGCATTATCCTTTGTGTGTTGTGTCATTTCTCGGCCTATTGATCAACTGTAAACTGGTCACTCTATATGTCTAACTATCATTCTAGTTGGGGTTGTGATCATGGGTAGCTTACAGTTATTTCTAAATCAAAATCATACTATAAATTTTTAATCTGTTGATTATTATTTCCACGAGAAACCACAATTGCTCCACCCAATCAACATGATGACTATTGTTCCAATCGCTTGGTTGTTACCCCAGGAAACACTATGCAACACTATGAAATTAGGGTATAGGGGTCATAACATGTCAATAATGCTTAATCGATTCTGCTGCCAACAGAATGTATGTAGACCTTTCCACATAGACTAAATACATTAATTAATTCGTGTTACTAATTTGTTCTTACATAAAAATATACTAATATACATTAAAAAGTAGACCTTTCCACATAGACTAAATGCATTAATTAATTTGTACTAATATACATTAAAAAGTAGATCTTTCCACATAGACTAAATGCATTAATTAATTTGTATTACTAACTTGTTCTTACATAAAAATCTACTAATATATATTATCTTAAATTACATAAAAATTTACTAATATACATTAAAAAGTTGACCTCAAATTTTATAATCTAGCTTCAATGTTTCTCTCGAAACTAACACAGAAGGAGTTTATCGTCTCTTGGAAATGGGCATTCTCAGAACTCTCTCTCTCGTGAAAGAGAATATTTATCAAACATCCATAAACAGTATATGGTGAAAAATTGGAAGCATCAGGTGAAGCTTTGTTGATGTGAAATCTTCGATCCCTATTTTCTGTATCCCCTAATAAGTTTAACCGAATTCCCAAAAGAAAATTGTTCATAGGCTAAAATATTTGGGCATGAAAAGGTGCCACTAACTTACAGTTGTTAACTGACTGTTGATGAAATTATGGTTGATGAAATGAGGTTCGAGAGGAAACAATTTTTCCTTTACCAAATAGTCCTGTCAACAATAAGAACAAGATTTGGGTTTAAGTAAAAGAAGGCGTAGAAAAAAGGGCAAACCCTTAATTGAAATAAGAGAATGAGAAAACAAAAAACGAATACATTCATTTCTCTGATGTGCATATATCATCCCCTATACATAGTCGACTTCCATGTCCTTTTATAGGAAATCAAGAACAAAAGTCTCCATTCGATAATTCTTCATTGATATGATAATATGAATAGGTTGGCAGATCGAGATTTCGTGTCATCATTGCAGTGCATTTCTCTAACTGAAAATCTATAAAACTTATGCCTCTAGAATTTTAGTTCAAAACCTTCCATATAGAAAAGAAAATTATTAAGATTCAATAATTAAAAACTAGATCTAAAGTCCTAAGAAAACTAAGTCTATAAACAAAAATTAACACAATTGAATCATGACAAAAACTAAACTACAATAAAATAAAAGATTTAAAATTTCTAACAATATTATTGAAAGAATCCCTTTGTGGATTTGCGGGAATCTTCCTCTCTTTTGTTGGCATACAAATGGAATTCAGTTGACGATTTCATGGCTATCGTTGGCATTTTTCCAGCCATCTGGTGTTATCTTTACCAAACAAACATTATGTGCACTAGTAACTATTATTTTGGGATGGACTCAAACCCATTGAAATCTAATGAAAGTCACCAACTTAGGTATGTGTCAGTTGAAGCGAAATAGAAGGGTGGCCTGATGTTTTGGTACTCTCACTCTAACTGGTCTTACAGTTTCATTGTATGATGAACAGATTCACAACCTGGGGTAATGTCAGATTAAAGTTCCGAGTTTGTTTAGGGAATTTACATAATTACCTTTTATTTTACAGATGCAATACAATTTACAAACTTAACGACGGGGAATAAGTAGCTTTGCTACTCATCCATCTTGTTTTTAATGAAACATACAAAGTGAAATGAGAACTTCATCAACTTCTTCGTGGGGAAGTAGTTGTTGATGTGAATGGAAAACTTATGTCATTACACGGTTGAGTAATCTAAGTGATAGAACCCCAAAAGCTCTGTATAAAGCTTGAAAATGGAGTTGAAGATGGAGTGGTCATCATAACATGTCAAACAAAAATCCAATCTCTTTATTAGCAGTTTTGAAATGGAAATTCAAGAAATTTTAATCTGGGCATAGCCTCAACAACGAAATAATAGATGGACTAGGTTCAGATCTCTTATGAAGTCCTCAACCAAGCTATCAAACTTAGATGATTGACTGCAAAAGGTTAAAAATCCTTTACCAAAAATAATTTACTGCATACGTTGCAGCAAGCCTTGATGGCCATTAACTTTCTAATGTACAACTCTGATATATATTGCAATATGCAGTTACATTTTCAGGATAATCAAGGAATAAGTAAGACACCCGCATAAGGAATATCAACTACATGGAGTAGCCTTTCCCCTCTACCGTTAATTTACAAACAATATTCTTAGAGCCCTTGCGCCATTAGAAAAGTAGATGATATTCATATTTACATTTACAAGTTTACTCAAGCCAGTCACTCAAACAGTGTAGTTATAAGTATAGAACAAAAGAGGGAAACTGCATGATCAGTCAACAAAGGCATAGATGAGTGAGGGAGGTAAGCACTCAAGTTGACATATTTCCAATTTCATCTCTGGTTACTTTTTTCTAGCCTCTCATTTCTTTTACCATCCTTCTTCTCACCAGTGAAATTGGAAAATGATTGCATAATCCTTGCACTTCTTGAGCTTAAGGAACGACCTGAGATATGATTGGGATGGTCAATGGATATGTCATAACGAATGAACATGCAATTGCAAACTATGCGATAGAAAAGGCTAAAAAACAAACAATTCCAAGCACAAACAAAAGGCCCCAGGAAATGTTGAGGCCAAACGTACTAGACTCAACTTCACTGCTATGTGTATCACATGTATTATTTTGCAACCACTTATCATGGATTCTATGAAGTTCTCCATTCTCAGAGAGGGCCAGGATTGTTGTTGACGTGTCGGTTTCCAACGGGGAGTCATTTGGAAAATCTCGTTGATATTAAACACAGTTCTTGTCATGAAGGCTTTCATATTTCAATAAAGGCTAGTCATAAAATTGGAAAAACAGAGGTTAGAGGAAGGAAATTACATTTTTGTTTGGGCCTAGTCAGTGGCCTTGAACTTCTGTGTTTACTGTTGTTTTCCTGCAAGGCATGGTCATTTCATCGTTGAAATTATGGAGGGGTATGCTGCGTGAGCCATTTCAGAGTTCAGAGATGATAGTCACTGCTATCAATTTTGCAAAGCCATGGGGAAAGGCTGTGGAACCCCCACTTTGTTCTCCATTACTGCATATGAACAACTTTAGGCCCATGTAGACATGTTTCAAAACCCAAGAGGAATGGACGAAGAGATGCATCCATTCAAGAAATAGAGGGGCGGTTGTTGCATGCAGATTGCCACGACCATTGAGTGGTTGTTTCATGCATATTTCCACCACCATCAACTACCATGATCATCCACTTCCAGTACATTGAAAACCACGACCATCGACTACCAGTACATTGAAATAGGTTGTCAGAGCGGTTCATAGACTGTAGAGAAGATGTCATAGTTGTCAACCGAGGGAAAACAAAATGTTTATTTGGCAATAAGAGGGATACTTACAAAAACATTGGAAAAATTAGTAAATATTATTAAAACCATATCATAGAAATCTGCAAATACATTGCACATAAATCAAAACCTGAACGAAAATGAAATTCCTTGCTTGTAGGGAATAATAAGATTGCCATGATCTAGAAATAAACTAGCATTTGCACGGGGAGGTGCAATGGAACGTCCAGAGGGTAAAAATATTGAAAGTGAAAACTAAGGTTAAGATAATAAGAATTTATTTAATTTTAATATTAACAAAAATATATTTCATGCAAAGAAGATTATATTGGAAAAGAGAAAAATGAATTTACTAATAAGAATAAATATTACTGAAAATGTTAGCATAGCTAATGTAGCTTTTAATAAGATAGGTATTACAATTGATGTTTGGAATATTTTGAATTTAGTAGTAAGAGTTATATCATTGTCTTATGAAAGGGAAACAATCTTTGAACCATGAAATAACGTAACCAAGTCAAATAGGGAAACAATCTGTACATTAATATTTTAGTTCAAAACCTACGTTCCAAACTTCCTAGATCTAGTATAAACACAACCAGCTATCCTTGGCCTAATTCCTCCTTGACTTAGCCATGCCTTAGCCAGATTTATAATATTAGGCTACTTCCTCTTAGCTAGATTTACATTGGTTGGCTATATCTCTTTTCTCGAAGGCTTACCGAATATATAATCAACAGGATTCATGAACCAATTCTGGTTCAGATCCTCAATACACTCAACAATCTAACAAACTCTTAAGTGTACCCTATGACTTCGCCAAAAAAATCGAATGCTTCATCAAATGTCGCCATCAGTTGTGGTATTTGTTACATGACTCATGAAATGACTCAATGACTCACCTAGTGATTCTCGATCCATCTAGCACTAGTACAAAATGAGGAATTAGCTACTACGTGACTAAAAATTCTAGTAAGCACAGGTTTTTCAAGTGATTTACTACTAAATATGAGTAATTTTGATCAACCCAACTATAAACGACTAAAATTAAGGACTAATTTAATCACCAGTTAACAAATATGATAAGATTATAAGTGACAAAGTTAAAAATGACTAACATAAACGACCAATTTAATCATGACATAAAAAATGACTAGCTAGAAGAATATGAATTAGTCATTTATGTTAGCCATTTTTAATTGTGTCATGGAAAATTGCAATTTTGAAAATGAAGTGTAAATTTTGTAAATTGTCTACCTTCTATTAGCAATATTGGTGCCATGCACCTCGATCTTCAGAGATCCAACAAAGCAATTGCACGAATTTTCTCTTGACCATCATTTGAACACTCAATCAATTTCATGCATAAAATAAATTTACACAAGAGACGAATATAATGGTGGGGTTGTCGAATTAGCTAGCCACGTTCACTTTGTATTAATAACAATTTTACAATAATGGATATACCACATACTGTCAACACTCTTGGTGTGCACCCAACCAGTAAACACACTTCCTTCTACAAAAATACAAAGAGTCGAGTTGACCCCACCCAGGTGTCCAACTCTTAATATTGTCAACCAACTAACCCCTGTAGCTGTCAACCGTCACATGGACTGGACTCATCTGGAGCACCAACTTTCTAGACTAGCACTTCTTCCACTGTAACCCTGTTGCGTTTCTGAGTTGAGCCACTTAGCGACTATTCCTACGACTGAGCTCGTATGCCTCCCTAGCTCACATATGTCTCGATGTCTGTCATTTTATTGCTTGCACTGATTATGTTCATAAAAACCTGCCTCTTTCCATCCTAGGTGTCGTTCCTTTATACATGTCGCAAGGGTGAGCACATGCCCAAAGGTGGGTGCACCCCTTTGCTTAGCGCATACGCTATCTCCAGGATGACGTGCTAACTCCACCGGAGGGTCCACTTCCCATGCGCGCGTGCTCGTTAGTCCGTCAGTATGACGTGCTAAGTGTTGGTCGGAAGTCAGGTGCATCTTCGCAGGAGCTCATCTCCATGCTGAACTCCCCCAAGTGCACTAAGTGTGCTAGTTGTCCGTCTCGTCGAGGTGTCGGGCGCGTCTCTCCTGGGCTCTTAGTCCAATAACTCAAACTCCGCTGAGCTCTTCCACCAAGAACGTCCCTGGCGACTGGAGTGGTGCCAAGTGCGCTTCTAGTGGAGTGATTGGTTTGTTTGGAACCTGTTATTCCATGCTTCCTGCCAAGGTGCGTCCAACTAATCTCTTGAGTGCTTCAAGCTCTATCGCACTTTCCTATGCCACCTTCCAACATGTTTCCAAGGTGCCACACTCGTGGGCTTGTTAAGATCCACTTTCTTGGGTGTGGGATTCGTTTGTGGGAGCATGCCCATACTTGGTCTGCACACCCCACCTTCTTTCCGTTTCTTAGCCAAGGTGTCCCCTTGCCAAGTATTTCTAACTGAATGTTCGTTTTTCCCAACCGAGCATCCAAGCCAGCTCTTGGGCGGGGGTCAGGTTCATGGTTGTAACAATGATGACTACAAACGACGACGATGAAAATGATGCTTATGATGACAATGAGGTTCTTAATAATGAGCATGATGATGATCACAATCAAGATGGTGATCATAATGATAGTCATCAACACCAATGTAGTCAACGTCATCATCACTAACCTCATCATTTTATTTTTAATTTATTTTTTTAATCAAAATTTATATTAAAATTAAATA
>LPNX011122588.1:403456-441119 GCA_001517045.1 Pseudotsuga menziesii
AAATAATATGTAATACTTTTAAATAATAAATATATATAAACAATAGATTAAAAAATAAAAAAACATAAAACAAAAGATATACCTCCTACCAAAATTGGTGAAAACAATTAGCTTTAGCGTCCCACCAAAGTT
This sequence comes from Pseudotsuga menziesii, assembly GCA_001517045.1. NCBI lineage: Eukaryota > Viridiplantae > Streptophyta > Pinopsida > Pinales > Pinaceae > Pseudotsuga > Pseudotsuga menziesii. The sequence goes on from LPNX011122588.1 coordinate 403,589, forward strand.
CACTCATTCTAAGAGAGAAACCTAGCCCGTGAGTAGAGAAACACAGCCCGTGAGTAGAGAAACCCAGTGGGAGGATCTCACATTAGGGTTATTGAGGTCGTGCAGGGGAGAGGGATGACGAACAAAGCAACCCAGCGGGATCATCGACTAAGCTAGCCATATGAATCAGAGCCGAGGAGAGCAGTAGAGGAGCTAATGCTTGCAAAATCGGTGAGTAGTGAGCCCTAAATCTCTCTTTTTAATCTTTTTGTCTCTATTTGAATTCTTTTTTTCTCATGGCTACATTTATTTTCCAAGCTGATATGATCTCAGATTGGGGTTATTGCTGAGCTAAGCCAATATCAAATTGGGGTTATTGCTGCTATGTAGAGGAGAGAAAGGTCGAACGGAACAACATAGCTGAATCTCAAACTGGGCTAACAACATGCATCAAATCCGAGCAGAGCAATAGAGGAGCAAATGCCTCCAAAATAGGTGAGTACCCTTGAAACCCTTCCCCTCACGGCTTTTCCTAGTGCTTAATATTTTAAAATTTTAAATTTCTTTTCAGTTTTTGTTGTTTCTATATTCCATTAGAAAGAGTTTTTTACAAATTGTTACAATTCTTAGTAGCCGTAGTTGAGATTTTACAAAGCCATCATATTTTCCTTTAAAAAAGATTTAATTGGATTTTCTTCAAGGGAAGGGAGTATGGATTTAACTTGTCTCGAAATGTTCGTTCTACAACTTAGTTCCTATTGCTTATCGGGTTCCTTCCACAGTGCTTCGCTCCTCCGATGGTCCTGACATATTGACCGACCTCAATTGAGACCCAAATCTCGATTGATATAACCCGTATATCCATTACCCAAATCTCTCTCTCTGATATCTTCGATATTAATACCTTCCTTACTGAAAGATCGATTGATACCACCTCATGGTATACCTCCAGACCTCTTTCTTCCTCTATAAGCTTAGGAAGATCAATCAGAAACCCATACGTGTCCCACAAAATGAAAGTATCCTGACCACTGAGCTTACCATCCTTGACATCTTGAGCAGCCTTCTGTAACATACCCAAAAAACTAAATTCAAAAAAAATAAGCATAATAGAATTTGACGGTTTAGTAAAATCTCATGCCATACCATATAAGATCAAAATAGTTCATTACGATACTAATTATATGCCTTCTGTTTCGCGTTAACTCGGCAATGCAATTATTCACAACAATTTTTCCGTTTCAAAATTAAGAATCATGAATTGATTTGGTCGCAATATCGATCATAACTTTCACAAGTGCAGATATACATTTCTATGTGTAAGATGACAAATCAAATCTACTTACGTGAATCCGGGGAAAACACACTTGGAGAATCAACTCCTCCCAACCATAGGAGGTAGCAATTCAACTGTTTGCTTCGCTCCACCCCCGAGCTATATCACCAACCATGCACCAGAACAACAAGTAACTTCCTCGCGACACTCAATCCTCGAGTATGTAACAAGCTACAACAAGAAATCTTCCATGTGGCACTCTCTCTCAGAGTCCGTAACAAGCTAAGCGATGGAATTATGAAATGGGAGAAACACTCAACACATGCATTCACAACAAAGTTTCTCCATGCACAACACGACGTCCCGTGCTATTCCAGTGCACTCATATAAATAGCTTTGCCTAGGTCTTATGCCATCCCAATCAAATCTCCAATCAGATCCCTAAATCCCTATGATTTAGGGTCTTGTCTGGTTGTTGAGCTTTAGATTGGATTTGATTGGTATCAATCACTCTAACTTGCTTACACATGTTCTTTGGTGCCATGGTTGGTGGCCCCTCATGTAGTTGAGTTCTCCAAGTGTTATTTTCTTTATTAATAATTTAAATAAAAATGTTTGTTTGTGCAAATGTCATTTGAGTTTCATAACCCATTACATAATAAAAATAATAATTTTTCAAAACATGAAAAATAAAAGTAATGTCATGGGGGTATTACATTTCTCCTCCCCTTATTTTTAACACCGTCCTTGGTGTTCTTTTTATTCTGAGCTCCCTTGCTCATTATGAAACATGGAGGGATATGCTTCCCGCATTTTATCCTCCATTTTCCAAGTTGCCTCTTCAAGGATAAAGTGCTTCCATTGCACTTTTATTTGAACGATGGCTCGATTCCGGAGCATACGTTCCTTTCTGTCTAGAATGCGGAAAGGTTCGGTTTGGAACTCGCCCTCGGGTTCTACCTAAATCACATCCCAGTCAATTATATGAGTAGCATCATGTATATATTTTTTAACAATGAAACATGAAATACGTCATGTACTTTTATATTAGGCGGAAGTGCAGGATAATAAGCTACCGGCCCTATCTTAGCTAACACTTCATAAGGTCCACAATACCTTGGTGCCAGCTTGGAACATCTTCCCAAACTCAAAGAACTCTTCTTCGACTTTACCTTCCGATATACTTGATCCCAACGTTGAACTCTCTTGGAGTTCGTTTTAATCTGTGTAACTTTTTTTTTTTTTTTTGCCAATCCTGGGAAACTTTTACGTTTTGTTGAACTCCCGTGACAATCTCTATAGGGTAGTGCAATCAAGCATGCTTCAATGCATACATGTTTTCTTGTAACCATACTCTTTCCTTTTCCACATACAAGAAGATAAACATTTCAATCATTATTTTAAGATTCTAAACATTTTACATATCACCCAAGCAGATATCAACATCTTACTAATATTGAGAACACACTTATTATTTCTTCTTCATAACATTATAGGTTCCAGCTTAGTTAAGCCCTTATATATTTTGAGGTAAAAAAGTCAAATACATCACATTGCCTAGCTTCAGACTCAACTCCACTCTTTATGCATTTATCTAAATATATTACTTTCAACTAAATGTATCTACATCGATTTATATCCTCTTTTCAATATCTATAATATACCCATAGTATAAGTATTTACCCATGACCAAAAGCGTTATTTTTTTTTAAACTAATGTGAGCATTTACTAATCAAATGGATATGCCAAACTCTATGTGATTTGAAGTACCAAATCGATATAAATAAATTACATGGTTTTATAATTTTATTTCAAATGTGTATGCCCATCCTTATGGCTCCACATCCTTAACATACATTATCTGAATGTGTGTGTGTGTGTATATATATATATATATATATATATATATATATATATTACAATTCTCTTAAATGTGGATAAATTTTACATTTCTTTTGAATATGGATAAACTATGCAAATATAAACGCCTCTTCAAAATGAAAGTATAAAATATGCAATTCTTTTCAATACAATTTTCTTTTCAAAATAGATAACTTTGTATTATTTATAGATCTCAATTCCTTTAAAACTTATTTACTATTTTCATAGTACAAATATTTGAATCATCCGTATCTTTATCATCTATCTATACACATTTGGTTAATTTAAATAGAAATATAGTGTGGACATTGGTTTATAACTATTCCTTCTTGATAACCTATTGCATACATCTTAACCTAACTCAACATGATATATTAATGTAAACCCTTCATTATCTATCCCTCACAAATTCACATAAACTTGTATTATATAGAACCACAGTACAATTCCAATATAAAGCACCTTTATCAGTATCATTCACATCCCGGTTACTAGAACCTCACGTTCAATATGAGGTCCACCCCTCTTTTCTCTATTAAAATAGTTAGTTTTTTCCTTAAGACTACACCTATATATATGCACTCTTTTCTTTTCAACATCAGTATGCTTTAAATTTGAAGTCTTACGTGAGATGAAATATATTCTCATTCCTCTATGAAAAATACATTTAATCTTAAGCTGAGCATAATTTAATGTTTTTACTCATGTTATACATGATGTAACCTTGGATTTTACTAAATGCATTAATGAGATCCTTAAAAATTCTTTTAAAATCTATGTAATTGTTTCCTATAAATTACAACTTTCCCCATTTATAAAAAAAAACATATATCTTTATATGTAAAACTTTATAAAGCCTTTTATTTTTAACAATAACCAAACTACATCTTTATTCCATATCCATAAGCAAATATTACCATTACTCATTACATCAACTGTAGGCTATAATTTGTAAGGTACTACTAAAGTACATATTTCTTTAAAATAAAAACATAAATAAATTTTTCTTATAATGTACTTCCTACCTAGGGAAAAATGCCATCTTTTTCAATAAAGTAACTAATAAAATCCTAAAATACGTATGTGCATTCCTTCCTTTAATAAATGGTAATAAAACATGCAATAATGATTTACGAAAATGACACTTACATGTATCGATACTTAATTTTAAAGCATACATTCGTGATCTATTTGCAGACTTAAAAATACAGACATTATAATCCTAAGGCGTTGTCACATCCGATCATAGATAGAGTTAAAGCAAAAGCAAGCAGAGACTCAGAAATGTTTTGGGATCTATAACCGTTCATCAACACAAAAAGGATCAAAAAGGAGTTTGAATAAATCATCAAAGGATATTTTTTTTTGAGAAATCAAAAGATGCAGAGGATTAAATTCTAGATATGATTAACAGAGGATCGATCAAAGATCGTGGACAGAGAAGAGGCGTTGGATGCCATTTTTCTCTAGTTAAAAAAAAAAATTCCAACCCAAAAACCCTCGCAGGTATTACCATTGCAGTTCGAGCTGACCATTGTTTGAAATACATTCTTGGCATATATAAATGATGGAATTAATATAAAATCCAAACTATATAAACACATCCATTTTATACATTTATATAAACATTAAATCATTTAATAATTAAGGAAATCTATTTCTCTCGGCGCTGTGAAAAGGAAATCAAAAGCAGTCAAGGATTTCTCTCGGATCTACAAAGGCAATCCAAATCGGAGTTGAGTGATCGGATTTAAATTTTATACTCAAAACACATACCATATATCCAAATGCAGATCATGGGCAATGCATACAGTGGAAGGATCTATAATAATCATCAAAATGAAGGCAAACACATACAAGACAGATCTGTAAAACCATGACAGATATGTAAAACGTAAACAGTGTTTTGAAACACATACCATTGATTATTTGGATATGCACTCCGGTCTCCAACTTATCCATCTATTCACTTATAAAATCGGTAACAAAACTTGAGTGTACTAATTAGTTGTTCAACCATGAACCAACACGATCTGCACATCTTAAATTCACCATGCATTCAAGATTGCATAATTCATACATGATCACAAGCTGGGCGGATTTGCAATGCATCCCATACCGATACAAACAATATGTTTCATCATTCAGAAAAAACTAGATAGCACATCGATATATTCAAGACTATTTTATTCCAAGAATTGTAAAAAGACTCTTTCCAGGAAAACCTACTGATAACTAATCTTGCTTGCACAACACTTTTTCTAAAAAGGAAACTGCTGAATAGAACCACCATAACAAAGCCCAGAAATTTCTACTCTCACAAACTCCTAGACTAACACTCTAACGATCAACACATTCTATACACAAGTAGAGGAAAGAACCTTTGGACATACATACCAACCATTATTTAATCCAACGTGCATTTAAAAGTAAGTTTGAATCACAATTCTATGAATACTAGAAAGAATCGTCCCTTTTTTAAGCACCACCACCCTTCTTCTACTTCTCACATGTTTAGTGATGAAGTTCTTGAGACAACATTATAGCCACAATAATATGTTCTCAGATAAAACATTTCAAAACAGGACAAAATTTGTCTTTACCAGCATTCAAAACATCTATATCTATATGTTCACATTTCTGCATGACTTGCATGATGCAGAAACAGCTAACCATAAGCATTTATGCACTTAAGGTGAAATCAAGAAACTATTTCCTTTCAAGCTTCAATGAAAGTTAATATTAGGCTAAACGCCTTAATGCAACTTGCATACAGTATCCACACAAAATGCCTCAAAATTTAACTTGGTGAGAGAACCCTTTGGTTCATACCTGCAATGACCTGATAGGCTTCCAGTAAACTTGGCTGAATATATTAAGATAACAATGATGAATGTGTATGTCTATCGGACTGTGGTCTCATGGTTGAGAAAGTGCATAACCATGCAACTGACCCGGGTTCAAACCCTAGTGAGCATACCCTAAAACAATGTATACATTGGCCAAGTCTGACAGCTCCCCATCTTGAGGTGGGGCAATGATAATACTGAGTTGGGGTTTAGCTTCCCATAGGTAAAACAAAGGCACTTACCTAGCCCCGACCTCATACAAACCCTAATCAAATATTCATAGTTACCTGAATCCAAATTGCAATTTATAGCTCCCCACAGACGGAGAAAGAGTTTACCCTTACCAGAAAAAATCAATGATGAATATGCCTCAATAACATGGTTTTTTATGTAAAGCCTAGTTGCACAATTAGTCACCCAGAAGTTCCAAATCCCTATTCAAAGACTGGAGGGCATCCGAAAATCTTCATCGTCTCATAAATCTCCTGTACCTTATCCATTTTTTTATGCTGGCGGTAAAACTTTATAAATGGACAAAAAGTGATTGTTTCTGGAGCACAATCAGCAATCACCATCTTTTCCAATACACTTAAGGATGCATTGAAATTATTTGAACAAAGAACCTTGAAAACAAAATTGTAAGAGCGTACTCTGGTGGAAAATGACATCTTCTCGATGATTTTTATGACTTCATTGATCAAATTGGGATCATCATGCCAGTCGATGGCGAACTTGAATGTTCTCAGAGAAAGATTGATGTGTACAGCCAATCTATGTGAGAAAACCATTTGCAGAGCGTTGAAGTCCTTAGAACGGGCTATATTTCTGATAAGCGCATCATAAGTTGGAATGTTATGTTTGAACCTAGGTTGTACTGTGGCCCATTGAAAAAACCTCTAAGCTAAGGTTGGAGAAACTGATCGATCCAATACCAAGACCATTATTACGATCTACGGAAATAGCCAAAAATCCAATTTAGTTAGGGTATCTTCCATGTCGGTGTCGCCCTTTTCAAGAACTTTACATATCGCTTGTTTAAGTCCCATCATTGTCCAGACCTTTTTTGGTTTGTTCAGTTTGTTAGATTTGTTAGGTTTGTTCGACTTAGGCAAGCGATCTGCCTGTTTTTTTGCTGCTCAGGGCTTGCAACTTAGGGCTTTCCTCCTTGTCTGATGCTGATTGAGTTTCCCGGAGATTTGAACCGTGGCAGATGCATTCTTTGAGTAAAATTTATGGCTGAAAATGAGATCATGAAAAGGGAGAAAACTCTTACCGTTTTGGAATATTTTCAAGGCCCTGGAGTCCGAATTGCGGTGCCATTGTGATGATACAGGGCTCCAGTTTTGATGGCGCAGCTGGGTTGCTGAAAACACTCGCCTGATAAATGCCCGTCCTGATCGAGGCACATAAGCTAAGACGTGCATTGTAAGGAGTTGTGGTTTAGTGGTGTAGGAAGCAATCGAAAAGATCAAAGCTACATAAGCAGGGATTCTTCCAATGCAAGGGTTATGCTCATCCCATAGATTGGATCTGAGTTTAAAACATCGACCACAGACTTAGATCGTATCTGAGTTTAAAGTATTACAATCATATGTTATACATATCCATCATAGACCATGCAAGTATTATCAAGCATACTCACACAGATCGAGGGTAGAGATGGTAAATGCATGGTTTGGAGGACATATCAAAGCACACAATGGATTGTCAAGGGATTAACGGTCTCCCCAAATCTAGATAGCAGGCAGAAATTCAATACAACAACAGTCTTTTCCATATCTAGAACCACAGACCGTGGATTGACAAGGATCAACATGTATACAAAGATACTTTCCGGGCTTAAATCGCAGGAAAGAAATTAAACGACAGAGGTCTTATCCATAATTAAAACGTAGACAACGAATCAACAGAAGGGAAAAAGTTCCAGTGTATTTTTTGACAATCACAAAAAACCACTCATAGCGCTTCTACTTTACATTCTTATAGAGTTGGGAAGGAACCAATTTGAAGGTAATATGCAATCCTAAAGATTAACAAGATACCCAATTCAATTAAAGGAAGCACAATTTTACAAAGAACAAAAGTTTCTGCTTCCATTTTTACAGTCAAACGTAACCCATTTCAATGGATGGAACAGACTGGAGGAAATTGGTTCCCATTCACATTCTTATAGGGTCGTAAAAGACACAATTGTATAAATTAAATATCTCATATCCCCATATTGGAATGGTTTACAAATTATATTAACCTCGGTGACAACAGAAAACGCAGCTTGCCACAAAACCCCCATTGCAAGTGCAAAACTCCATCCGAATAAATTAGAAATTTATGCCAAAATATCTATCTATTTCAATTTCAGCACAGAGTATCACAGTGACATCTAACAGAATCAGAAAATCTTACAAAAATCATAAACCTCAAATTAAACTATATAAAGCCTAAAAAATAAGCAAACCCTTTAAACAAATAATACGCTTATGGTCCTAGTGTTTGAACCATGCTCTGATACCACATTGTAACATACCCAAAAAACTAAATTAAAAAAAAAAAAGCATAATAGAATTCGACGATTTAGTAAAATCTCATACCATACCATATAAGATCAAAATAGTTCATTACGTTACTAATTATATGCCTTCTGTTTCACGTTAACTCGGCAATGCAATTATTCACAACAATTTTTTCTTTTCAAAATTAAGTATCATGAATTGATTTGGTGGCAATATCGATCATAATTTTCACAAGTGCAGATATACATTTCTATGTGTAAGATGACAAATCAAATCTACTTACGTGAATCCGGGGAAAACACATTTGGAGAATCAACTCCTCCCAACCATAGGAGGTAGCAACTCAACTGTTTGCTCCGCTCCACCCCCGAGCTGGATCACCAACCATGCACCAGAACAACAAGTAACTTCCTCGCGACACTCAATCCTCGAGTCCGTAATGAGCTACAACAAGAAAGCTTCCATGCGACACTCTCTCTCAGAGTCCGTAACAAGCTAAGCGATGGACTTATGAAACGAGAGAAACACTCAACACATGCATTCACAGAAAAGTATCTCCATGCACAACACGACGTCCCGTGCTATTCCAGTGCACTCATATAAATAGCTTTACCCAGGTCTTATGCCACCCCAATCAAATCTCCAATCAGATCCCTAAATCCCTATGATTTAGGATCTTGTCTGGTTGTTGAGCTTTGGATTGGATTTGATTGGTATCAATCACTCTAGCTTGCTTACACATGTTCTTTGGTGCCATGGTTGGTGGCCCCTCATGTAGTTGAGTTCTCCAAGTGTTATTTTCTTTATTAATAATTTAAATAAAAATGTTTGTTTGTGCAAATGTCATTTGAGTTTCATAACTCATTACATAATAAAAATAATAATTTTTCAAAACATGAAAAATAAAAGTAATGTCATGGGGGTATTACACCTTCTTGAATTTTTCAATGCCCTTTGATTAAAGTTCTGTCAAAGCTCAATTTCTCTTCTGCAATAATTTCCTTGATATTCTCTTCATGTTGCTTCAATTCTGGAAAATTATTCCCTATAACTTCAACAGCGATGCTCACCAACCCATTGAAGAAACCTTCTTGAGATTTTAGAACTTCCCGCCCATACCGCACTGCTCGACGTAGAATGCGACGAAGTACATATTCATAGCCCTCATTGCCTGGACGAAAACCATCTGCAATACAAAATGATAATGTTCTTATATGGTCTGCCACTACCCTATAAGCCATATCAATTTTATCTCCATCATCTACCCCAACTTTACCAGAGTAAGGTCAGGCTCATGTTTCCTGTTGCACTACATCAAATAGAGGCATGAAAATATTTGTGTCATAATTTCCCATCTTGTTTTAGAGAATTGAGGTAAGTCGTTCAAATCCCATTCCTGTATCAACATGCTTTGCTGGTAAATTATTCAGAGAACCATCACTTTCCCTATTGAACTGAATAAAGACGATGTTCCAGATTTCAATGCAAGTAGGATCATCATTATTGACTAAAGAAGTTGCGTCACAGTTTCCAAGTCTATCAAAGTGAATTTCAGAACATGGACCACAAGGTCTAGTATCACCCATTTCCCAAAAGTTATCCTTGGAACCAAATGATAGCACATGCCCAGGAGGTAGATAATTGAGCCAAGTATCTCTAGCTTCAATATTAGTAGGAAGTACCGAATTTTCATCACCACCAAAGTAAGTTGCATATAAGCGGTCTATGGGCAGCTTGTAAACCTCTGTCAGCAATTCCCAGGCCCACCCAATGGCTTCACGTTTGAAATAATCTCCAAAGGACCAGTTCCTTGAGGATGGAAGATGGAGGATGGTACTTGTAGTATTTAGTCATTCTGTACATGAATGTAGATGAATTGATAAAAACAAGATCTTAGATATGTTAATATCCATGTATCATCTGAAGTAATAAGTACATGAATGTAGATGTATTGATAAAAACAAGATCTTAGATATGTGAATATCCATGTATCATCTGAAGTAATAAGTACATGAATGTAGATGTATTGATAAAAACAAGATCTTAGATATGTTAATATCCATGTATCTTCTTATATCTTGCATTGTGGTAACAATGTTGCATGCTAAAGCAACAAATCAAAGACCTTCCACAATAGCGACATTATTTTTGACTTAAATGGATCTAATGTCCACTGGCATATTAATTACTGGACATTATGCAATTCCATTAAGTTGTATTGTGTCTCCTTCAATCTTCATTATAATCTCAATTGTTCATAATCAGGTGAATGAATTTGTGATAGTTGAATCATTGAATCATTTAACTGATCATTTTTTCTTGCTATTAGCGTAGAGGTTAGCGACTATTTGTTTAACTCAAATGCAGAAGAACATGACGACGTTAATATTTTTTATGGAAGTGATTATCATGAGGACGACTATGAGTTTGATTTGATTGCAGAAGATGAGCATGAAATGATTTTTGAGGATGATGATGATGTTTTCAGCAGAGGCCCTCCTCCCACAGCCAAATCTGAAATAGAAAGTCTGCCGACACACATAATCTTCCTCGACAGTGGAGTTGGATTTTGTGGTATCTGCATAGAACCGATAGCTATTGGTGATGAAGCCAAAACATTCTGTGCAATCATTTTTATCATAGTGAATGCATCCTCAAGTGGCTTGGTTAAAGAAATTTTTTCCCACTATGTTGATATGAACTTCCATCAAATGTAGATGAAGATCACCAGCAATAGTAGAAAACCCTAAGGTGAAAAACCACATCTCTATAAGTGAAAGCCTCACATACCGTTTTACCATTTACAAATCAAAGTACTACCATTTCATAAAACTATATTGATCATGTATATCCAACATTTAACTTTATAATTTTATTTGTTATTAACATTTGTTATCATATAGAGAGAGAGAGAGAGTATCTGTAAATATGCATTTAGGTACTTATTTTTTTATTAATTTTTATTATAAAAAAGAAAACAATGAGATGAATCACACCTATTCCATTGGATCCACTATCAGTCAAAGCCAATATCCCACATTAGAAAGAACTCTCCAATATTTGAAGGATCACTCGTGAATGCCTCCTCAAGTGGCTTGGTCAGAGAACTTTTGTCCTCTATGTCGATATGAGCTTCCCTCAGATGTAGTCGAAGATCACAAGAAATAGTAGAAAACCCTAAGTTGAATCACCATATTAATTAGAAATATTTATAACCACATCTTCAATGATGTTGGGTTTTGTTTCCAATCTCATTTGGTATAGAAAATGGTTAGCTGCAACTGCCCCATCACCTTTCCTTTCCACAAAATCTCACTCAACGCCTCTCAATTGATTCAAATTAAGCTTCATTACATCGTCCATGAAGAAAAAATCTGATCAGTGATATTGAATATTGAACATTGCACACTCGCCATGTGTAGGAAGGAGGTGTGGACTTAAATGCTTGCACACTGGCCGAGTGTACACATGAGGTGTTGGCTTAAATGATTGAACACTAACCATCATGAATCCTTGAGCCGTGAGTCTAGGAAATCGATCATGCATGAATTGTAATCTTCCATCATCCACATCAAACAATAAGCACCCCGCAGCAGAGTCATTAAGACTCCTGCTGCGGGGCCTTAGCTTACCCATATGTCAGTGGATGCAAGAGGGATGGGATACTCCACCCCCGAAATATTAATGAACGCTGCCAGAAAATAGATAATGGAGGCACCATCCATGGCATACCATCTCGTCTGCAGATATGGCATACCATCCCATGCATGATGCACCACCGTTCAGTCTAATTATGAAGGTACATACCCATCGCAGGAGGCTCAAGGTTTATGGCACCCCCGTCTCCAGATATGGCGGATCCCATCGTCTTCAATTCTCAAACCCGACACCTTCAAACCCTTTACCCACCCTGTATACACAGTTCCAGTCTACACTAGAGGAAGAGAAAGCAACGTTCATTTCTGTTGATTTATTTTCTCGAACCAGTTTGCTCATTTTTGTAGTCATTTCCTGTAGGCAGCTGCATTCTTGTCCCCCATAGGTATTTCCTGCATTTTGTGAAATTAGTTTTAGTCTCACCACCATACTTTGTAAACAAGAATGTGAAACTTCTTGGTTTATATGAGTAAGGGATCTAAGGAGAGTAATTATCATTGACAACAACCTAAATTCGTACAAGCGTCGGTAGGCCAATGCCATCCCTATCAAATGCTTCAAAGGTTTCAATTCTGACTCAAAGCTCAAAGAGCTCATCCCCTTCTTACCACTCAAATCTTAATCTCGTCACTCTATTGTAAATTCTTTAAAAATTAATGGTGTTTTCATGTCCCCTCCCCTCGTCATGAGAGAGGATGTGACTCAACTGTTGCTCTATCATAACGGAGAACCCAACCCCATGAACATAAACTAGAAATGCAGTAAAATAAAATACATGTATAGATGTATAATACATGTAAATACAATGGAATAAATTCTCTTTCAACACATTCAACATGTTCATAATAATTCATTAAACAAATACATTGCAGGATTTAAAATACAGAATGCAAGAAAGCACTTATCTTGTAAATGAGTTGTCCTGCAACTAGCTATGTCATTGCAACGTTCCACCCAACCATAGGCCAGTGTGCTCATCAATATCTCAACACCACTGCCACCCCTGAGCTGGGCATGATTTCCACAAGGAGATAGGGAACAACAAGATCACATATAACCACATACATATCAAAATTCAGACAAGCCAATCTACAGTTGGGTTTATCAGGCTGCTAGGCCATGGAAAGGTAGAATTGATAAGATAGTGATATCAACCACATATCTATGGACACCTGCACAAGATCTATCTAGATTGGAATACACAATACCTACACACCCAACACAAGGAAGTATTCCCTTCACTGCTACATATTCCCTCAGGCCATACCTTCCCTTCCAGTGCTCTTCAGGGTGTGCATAGAAGATTTTCCAAGCCCTCTTTATTTGTCTGTGAGGTTCCTCTCTTCACTAGGTTTATCAATCCAATTATGGGCCTCTTCCACTCCTAAGTCTTTCAGACTAAAGCAAGGATGCACACACCAAAAAATACCAATGTTGGGTATGAAGGAAAACATTTTGCAACCAAAAGCGGATTGGTAAATGGGGAAATCAACCCCGGGTGAGAAAATACGATTTCAAAAAGAGTTCTTGGGAATTACGGGAGAAAACACGACCTCCATACACACCCAAATTGTGGGTCTCTTCTGCCCATTTGCTGCACAATACAAAAATGTATTTCTGGGTATGGAAAGATGAAGGAAATGCAGGAAATTGTGAGGGATAAATGTCCAGCAAGATCCTACCGCGTCAGAAAGACAAAAGCGTGGGTGAAGAATGGAACGAGCATGCATTTTTGGGTGATAACTTGCCCCATAAGTCAAAATACGTTTTCCAAAAATTATGGCTTTTCCCAATACGAAATTGACTGCCATACTCTTCCCATCCCAAGGCATTAACTACCTCAACCAATTTATGGAAGAAATAAATGATTGGGTGCATAAGACAAAAAAGGTAGTAGACAGCTTTATGGGTTCTCCTATTGACATTTGGATTTACCCTATTGGCTCAAGGGTTTGCATATTTTTCCTCCCTATTCCTTGTGAAATCATGCCCCCATCTCTTTGTTGCATTGACATAGCTAGTTGTGGGTATTTTTTTTATTAAATTGCATATTTACATTATGTCTCGATTTATATTGTGCCTGGATAGCACGATAACCATATGCATCGATTTTAATTTCTGATACATAAAATGCTAAATCCATGGTAGGGCCTTGGACTTGAGCTCCTCACCATGATTTAATACGATATTTACATTATTTGCAATATTAATATAATGGGGTCAAAATCGGGATATTAGGTGGAGAAAAATATGCAATACATCCAGAATCTGAAAGGAATATGAAAACAGGCAGAGATGGCATGTCCTAAATGTTATTTGTTTTTTTGCACTGTTGATTTTGACTTATGAAAATTATAATGTTTTTTTTTCATAATCTACATTTTGACAGCTAACTGAAAAAACCTGATATTGTATTTTTTTCTTTCTACAAAGAAACCTGATACTGATTTATTATTTCTATTAAAACTTTGGTAAAATTTTGATGTTTATTTCTATTTTAAAATTATAGGATGTTGATTTTTTTTTGTAATTTTCTAAATATCTCAATAACCATGCATGGATCGTACATAATTTTGATGTTCATTTCATGCTAAATGGTCACCTATTGCAACTGCACAATATAGAAAGAATATAGAATGCTTTGTGAGGTAATAAATCCTAGATTCTAATACATTTTATATAAGAAAAACTATATAAAACTGTTAAGAACTTTGTGAATAAATATACTCTAATTCCAGAAAGTAGTGTTACACACTGGCTATAAATATATTTTCAGGTTGTTTTGCTGAAAGAGGTTTAGGATGACCTTGCAGAAGAGCTTGTTCGGAAGTCTCCTGTGAAAGTCTTTGACAATGAAGATTTTGGTGGAGGTGGGCCTTTTATTAAATGAAATACATTTATCTCATTTTTTGCAATTCTGAAAATACATATTATTTTGTTTCTTGGTGATATGAATTGTTTTGTGGCTCCTAATTTGCATTAACAACGTAAAATTTGCTTATATGCTAAACAAGGAAAAAGAGGGCAAATGTTATCTATCCAAGAGACTGTACATTATGTCATGAATGCATTCATGGGGATGGTTGGGATAGGCGAGTAAAGTTACATCGTGTGAAGGAGCACTTTATATGTAAGTATCGTTACCTGCGATTTTGTAAATATTATTATTATTTGGCTTATTGACTACGTTTCTACTTTTAAAGCTTTATACTTCTCAAATATTTATTTTTTTTGCATTGTGCATTTTGTTTTCTAGTTACTATTGAATCAACCGCATTGCCACCTAGGGTGCTTTTTACTGAAGTTGTGAAGATTCTCGAAGGAAAATGTGAACGGATATTGGTTCAACTTTCGTGAGTTGAAAATGTATGTCAACATATTCATTTCATGCAACCACATCTTAGTGCTAGAAAATCAATACCATCAATTTCAAAATAATCAAAATGGCAAAGGTTGTTCCTGTAACAGATATTTTTGACGAGGTGATATATAGTGTGATGACTAAGTTTGAATTGAAGATCCATTGCAAAAGCATTTGAATTAGAAACAATTATGAATGAACGTTGTATATATTAAAATGGTGAAGTCCTCGAGTTGAGATAATTGTCAAAAGCAAACCTTTGTTTTCCTTTACTATGAACTAATTCTTGTTTCTCTTCTATGTAGGAGTGATTTGCACGAAGCTAAGACTTGGGACTTCAGTCTTTGATTTTTCAAACATTTCATGTTGAATTGGTTCAAGAACCTTCTTTCCTCCATGTTCTAATACTAGTTTTTATTATAGAAAGTTTCAAGTTTTTCATGGTCATTGGTTAGCATGAGAAAGTGGTTGTTTCACTTTCATGTAAAACTGATTTGCACGGGGCTAATATTTGAGAATGATCTCTCAAATATTGGACTGGGAATTCTCTCTGTTTTATATTTAAAAATTCTTTAATTATAGACATTCTTTAGTAAAAAATCTTTATTTTCCATCATAAGTTACACACTAGGGAGAATTTCTCTGTACCTACCATGAGCATTGCATAAAGAAATGTAGTATGATTGACCATCTATTGTGCTAAGATTTGGTCCTTTATACTATACGGTTATGATTATGAACGAGGGGTTCCATTTTTGTGAAGATAAAACTATTATAGATTGGGAAAGTATTTTTAAGTGATCTTGTTTCTATGCTTTATAAATGAGTAGTGGTTTGACCATAGACATGGAGTTTCCTCTTTTTATGTTTCTGCAACAAATTTCATACAAAATAAGATATGATAGAGATGCAACTTTTTTCTCCATAATAGGAGAGTGGCAAAAGGGAAAGGCAATCTCTATCTTGTGGGAGCTATATTAGGTGCATTTTTTTTTTTTAATAAATACAGTAGCTACTTAAGTGTAAATTTCTTGTCCATCCTTTCGTGTAGGTACTGTAGCATGATGAGCCAAAGTCTGATCACAATATATATCTGAGTATATAAATGAAGGTCTAAACCACATTGTTTTCTTCTTTTTATCCATTTATAATTGTATTGCATGTTCTGTTGTACAACAATGGGACTCTGCATCCAATAGACATGTAGAGTAAATTACTACTTTCATGTTTTCAATTTCTTTTTGTTTTGTTTAAACAATGATAGTCCAAGTGGGAATTTTGGACAAAGCTGAACAGTTGTGGGAGATTTGCTAGTTCTCTTTTGAGGTATAAATGATAGTGGGATTGTCATAATCTATCTTTAACTTTTATTTTATTTTATTTATATATCAATCTGAACATGGTTTCTTGCCTTGATTGCAAGTTAGTGGTTATTTAAAATGATCACATAAAATGATCACATAAGTATTCATACTTCTTTTCAGCAATCAAACTTGAAGGTATTGTTGTTAATATTTCATCTCATTTCATTTCCATTTATCTAGTGGCTAAGAGAACTTAGAGTTAATGCCCATTCTTCTTGATGTGAAATGAATTTAGTTGTATATTTATTTTTACTATTCTATATACATTTTGGGTGATGAATTGTTCCATTTTTTCATCCTTTTCTTCTATATAAACTGAAATTCTCCTTTCCATGACATCATCCACCACTATCTTCAAGTTACTTATGGATTTTCAGTCAAATTCAAATATCTTGCCATGACTCTAGATGATTCGATAGATAGTTTAATATTGGATGCATGCTTGTCATTCCTATAAATTTATGGTATTTTTTCATTTTGCATCATTCAAGCATGCAAAATAATGATTATCAAGTTACTATAGATACATAATGTTTTACCTTATAATAGTCCTTCAACTCTTTCAAATGCATTTATTAATTGAAAAAAGGACTTGAAGGACTAGTACAAGGTAAACCATTATGGATCTATAGTTAATTGATAATAATTATTTTGTATGCTTGAATGATGAAACATTTGTTTGAATATCATCATTATCAAGAAATAACAATTTCTTAAAGGGTGCTAGCTCAATGGTAGAGCACCTGCCTAATTATAGGCAGGAGGTTGGTGGTTCGATTCCTCCGTGCCCTATCATAAATTTGTGACTACAAAAATGACTAAATTCGCATTTATACGACTATTGGTAGCTAATTTCCCATATCTTATAGTGTGACTAACGTTTAGTCGTATTTATCTTAGTCATTAATATGTTATCATCTAGTAGTTTATTTAATCATATATTTGGTCATTAATTGTTGCAATCAGTGACTAAATTTCTTGACTAAATCAATGACTAAATCGTTGACTATCAATGACTAAATCAATGACTATGAAGTCAACCTATTAATGACTAAGTGAAATACGACTAAGTCAGTCAAGTTATAAGATAGTGGAAATTAACTACTATTAGTCGTGGACTCAAAAATAGTCATTTATAGCCGGATTTTAGTCATTAATTCTTCATTTTGTACTAGTGTAGAAGCACATAAAAGATATGTTTATTTACAATATTTTATTCTAAGAATTATTAACTCATAAAATGAAGAACCCTTTTAGGTCTGATCCAAAAATTAGATTTGGACTTGGATGTAGAAAAGGATGCTCCTGCATCATGATGGCAATGTCAACACCAAGTACAAGAGATTGAAGGTTCAAGGTTAATATAATATATGTTGTATTACCCTCTTGAGATAAATATGATAATGCTAGATACCTTTTCTAAAAGGGTTTCTCATGACCTAGAAGAGAACGCTGAAATTAGCATTAGAAGGGATCATATACTCAGGGGGAGTTAATATCAAAAATTACAATTGGTACTTAAAAAATATCAGTTGGTAAGAAGAAAGGAATGTCTTGGGGTTGCCATGAAAGCAATAAGAAGAAGAGTCATAAGAAATAATTGGTAAAAGCTATCTTCGTGATAGACAAGAAGAAGTGTAGAAGTGACAAATTGAAGATTTTGCTAGAGACCATCCATGTGACAAAGTGAAGCAACATGAAATTATCAAAGTGTGTGATTCATGAATACCATGAATTTTGTAACTAAGATAGCAAAAGTTATTTTTATGGCATTTAAGTCTCGTTAAAAGAAGAACAAGTTATATGATATATAGAAATCCAGTATGGAAGGAACCTAAAGGTTGGCTGAAAAACATCAACAGTAAAACTGATGATTATAAATTGTCACAAAAAGAAGGATACTTTATGACAAGTGAAAAAAACTTAATATTTTAAGTATAAGAAAGACAGAAGAATAATTGTGATTAAGGGAATATAGGTGATGATCATGAGAGCTAACTACATCCAAGGATTATGAAAATAAATTACCTTTAAGACTAAGAAATTTCAGTGAATTATTTTTTAATCTGAATGTGGGATTAAGCATATATGAAAGTAATGAATGGAGATTAGAATTGATGTGACACTCTGTTGATGGCTTGAGTTTGTAGGTTGCTGGATAATCTACAAGAAATCAAGACAATGTAATATTACAACCAGAAAGGCTTCGAATCGATCCCACACATAGATGATTCTATTTCCGAGTTGTTTGGGGTGATTAAATCCTATGGATACAAGGCCTCCACTGGCACAACAGTTTTTATATCGAATAGATATGTTCTTCCTACAAGGAATATGTGAGAAAGGTTTGAATTAAATGGAAACTGGACTAAACTGTCTAAGTAAGCTAAGACAGTGATTGTGAAAGATATTTTAAAAGTAGAGCAGTTATGGCATATGGATGATGTCAAAGGAATAATTACCCAACATGTAAACATACAGATTAGGGTTATTTCTTTTGATCAAATTCAAATAAAACTAAAAATAAAAATTGCAATGTTTTATTCAAGTTATTATATGTGCAGAACTGTTCTCTCAAGCAATACCATATGGAAAATTAGTACTGGGCATAAATGGTTGTTCAACAGTTGCAACAAATAACATATTAATTAAATAAAAACATATATTCAATACATGTGTGACATGTTAAAATTGCAATGAGACATCAATACATAAATTAACATGTTTGATAAAATGATCAACCTGTGAACAATCTGTCAGATAGATAAGAGAATGACTAAAATTTATGAAAATGACTAAAATTTATGAAATAAATTTGATCAATAACCATAAAACATAAGATAGGAAACTGTAACTCTTTATTAAAATTGAAAAAAATATGATCTTGCCAAGTATTACAAGGCGTTCTCTTGGGAAACCATTCCCTTTAAATAATCATTACAAAATATACAAAAAGAGAAAAATCTTCCCAAAATATGGGATTACAAAATATTTAAAACTAGGATTTTCCAAGGGAAAACTGGCACTTGAAAAATGCATCCAATAAATCCCGGATGTCTTGATATTGGGAATGTTCCAAATGCAACTCATCCTTGCAAATCAGGGATGTGATCTCTTTATTCTTGCTCTATTCCCATTCTCAAAGGAAAGGAGCAATCTTCATCCGTGAGGTGAGTGGAGCCTTGATGCATTCCCTAATCTTGTCCAAGTGAAGCTGGAATATGTCCTGGATCCACTCCTTGGATTTAGTGAAGTCACTTTCAATCTTTTCCACCTATAGCTTCAGAGGAAAGGCCTCATCAATCGGATCCAACAATGGAAGATCCAGAAAACCAAGTAGGTTTAATGAAGCAAACCATTTCCTCTTACAAGCCACTTGTCCATCCTTGATAATGGACTCAACCAGGTCGCACGATATCCCATGTCTCAATTGAGACCTAGATCCTCTTGATATTAAGCTTGTCCAAAACTGTCAAATCCTCAGGTATGTCCTTGATATACCTTTTCCAATCAACCAAGTTATCAAAATCCCTTGTCGATTCATTTCTTCTTCTATTGTGATCGTGAAGAATGTCGGATTGGCGCTCAAATGCATTAAATAATTCATGCATTTCATTAAACCCTTCCAACATACTGACCATTCCTTGGTAAAAATCATCATGGATCCTGCATGCCAGTTGTTTGAATTCTTCTCCGGTAAACTTGGAAAATGAAGACGTGGAAGATGCAAGTTGGAAATCCTTCAACTGCTGCTCAAGGGTGGCTACTGGTCACGTTTATCATTCAAATATTTTTTGTCTTCAAGTTGTTTCTTGAGAAGGTCACTCTGCTCTTTGATTTTCCTAAGCTTCTCCTCATATTCATCCCTCAGGGCTTGCAGCTCCTATTGATGTTGTGCAACAAATTGTTCTTGGTACTGTTTGGACCTCTGCAATTCTTGTTCCTTTTCTTCCATCTCTTTATTCAGTTGGGTAACTGAATCATAATTTTCCCCAGCGAAAGCTCCCATAGCAGCTACAATTTCTAGCGCATCCTGTTTGACATCTGAGGATTACCTTTTCCAGATGATCTGATTTGGGACTGACCCTTGCTTAAAGGTTCCTTCCCTTGACCTCTTGGATCCTTTCCTAACCACAACCTTGTATTTCCTGCCCCAAATATATTGTCCCAAGGAGACAACATCATCTTCCCCAAAGTCATTGATATATTCAGTTGTGGAGAGGGTTCTCTCAGGGATAATGACTATTGGTGCAAGATGGGGGGTTCAAGTATAGGGATCTGCATACTGATGGAAGGGATGGTAATTGAAAATGTTGAAATAATAGAGGTAGGGGTTAAATAAACGGGCGTAGGGATAGGTGTAATGGGTTGAGGAGAGGAAGTTGAGGGAACAAAAGAGCTATCAAGTTGTGAAACTAAAGAATGAATTTGGGGGGATATGGAAGGTAGCTCAAATGGTGTTGAAAGAATAGCTAAAGTTGGAAAAGGGGTAGAAATAGGCATGGGTGCTGATGATACTAAGTATGTACCATTTGTAGCATAAAGAATCTGGGATAAACCAATTTGAGAAAATGTATGTTTGGGAAAATTAGTCTGAGAAAGGGCTCTTGTTGGCTAAGTGGTGGTAACAGTTGATGGAAAAATAGTAGGCACAATGAAAGGGAATGAAAATGTGAAAGGAGAGATATCCTCTTCAAGGACCCTCCTAATATCTTATATTTCAGTGTTTTCGTGGGGCAGAGGATTAATCTATTGGATTGGCTAGACTTGTAGAACTTGTTGCTCCTGTGGAATAGCTTGTTCTAGTGGAACTGGTCATTCTACCCTTTGAAATTGTTGTGGCAGAGGTTGTGGGTCAGCAACTACTACCTCTTGTGTTTGTTCCTGTGGAGGGTCCTCTTAAACTTTCTTCCTCTTAGGATGTGGCTCATTCACTGCTTCCTTTTCCAAACCCTTTCTGAACTCAACTGATCTTTGTAACACCTCAAGTGTTTAGGAAGGTTGTGTTCTTATGGGTCCATCAACAATATATTTACCTTTATCCTTTGATTTCTCAGCAGGATCAGAGAAAGAGTTATCTAATTAATCTTTCGCTTCCTTTTCTGCAAATTGCTTCTGCACATTTTCCTCCACAGTAAGTTGGAATTGTCTAAAGTATAACACCCTGGTATTCATGTCTTTTTGGTATTGGAAGATAAATGTTTGCTCCTTATGTGTGGGAATCCTGCTCACTACCTTTGAGAAATTAATTGCTCCCCTGTAAATTGGATCATCAGGTTGTTCCTCATGGACATATGTGACCGTCATATGTTCTTGCACAAAATGGTTTGCCACCAAATAATTAGGATCATATCTCCTCTTCGGCACTTCCCCCAAGTTAATTTCAACAATTTATTTTCCAAGCAAAGAAGATTTTGTGGAATTTTGAAGGGTCAGAGATCCCAAATTTAGTGGAAACTTGGGCCAACACTTCCTTTTGGTTGCTGCAAGCTTTGGGAAGACCCCATCAATGACAGTCTAGAATGAAATTTCCTGAAGCACCATTCTATCCGGTACTGTTCTTAGTGGAAAATGCACTATGTTGCTGCTCCAAACCTGGATATAGGAGAAATATTCCCCTACATACCAATCACCCATCAGTGAAATCAATGCCCTGGCCCTCTCTAAGAAAGTGGGGGCATCCCCTTTGAAAATCATTTGGTACATCAACCCTATGAAGTGGTTACAGATTTCATAAATGTGAGGGACATAGTTATCCTCCCACAAAGTTCAGTAGTAAATATGGACTAGAGGCAAAGTCTTGGTCCAATTCCATCCCATCGTTGGGAATGAAGACGTTGAGCAGAAATCATCCATCACATACCCTGACAAGTAGAATGCGGGATTCCTGGATGCTGGGGTCATTTGGTACTTCTTAATTTCTTCTTTCAAAACAACTGACAGGATCTGTGCCCAATTGAATGATTCACTAGTTGCCAATATATGGTGGGATATAGGAGCCCATTCGACTTTGAACACTATGCAGTTGGGAAATCTATACAACCTGCAAAGCATGGCTGCTAACAGAGAAAAAGGATCCCTAAAATAGGAAATAGGATAGGCCTTGTCTGTTTTAGGGATGAACTCTGCAGGGTTTTCCATCCAGGATTTTATCAATTCATCAAAATCAAACTGGGTCACGACTGCATTAAGGAATTGGGAAGTCATGAGTTGTTGGGGAGGTTTGAGAGCATATGCTCTTGTAAAGACGTCTATGTGGAAAGAGGCCACTTCAGTGTGAGCATGGTCACGAAAATACCGTTCCTTAGGGATTGCATGGTCAAGTGACCACTTGACCGGGTTCATGTAAGGAATGAATGGAGGCCCAGATGCAATGCAATGGATCTGTGATTTGATGATATTGACGAAGCCTTGTTGGTCATGGGTGATAGTGAAGAAGTCATTATTATCAAATATTAGGTAAATTCTAGACCAATCTAGATGGAGGGTTTCCAACACTCATCAACTGGTGTTAGAGAAGATGTCGATGTTTGGGTCTTTGCTCTTCTGCTCATTAAGAGTGGTTTTGGATATTGTGTTTCTGGATATGTTGGAATATTTGGAGGTAAATTCTGATACAAATTTATCAACCATGATTAAAATTTACCCACAGTAAAAACAAGAGAATTTAACTGCTTAGAGTTGAAAATTTTATCCATGGACAGCTTGGGAACCAAAGGATTGATGAGCTCAACGAGAAAATCGTAGTAAAGATAAAAAGCACAATAAAAACACAAGTAAAAATGGTGAAGAACTCATAAGTTTATGCAATTTAAATACACTAAGCCTTAACGACAGAAATAATCTGCAGCGTAGATTTCGAGAAAATCGATGGTTGAAATTCGAGCATGAAAACGAAACACGGAGATGAGTTGTAACAAATTTTTCGATCTTCAATTTTCGCAATTTGCAATACGTGATGCGGGTTGCGGGATAATTTTTGAAATCAAGAATAAATCTGTTAGCTTTCGCAATCCACAAAATATTTGCGGGTTGCAAGTTGCGGACAAGAAAACTTGCAAATTTATTAAGTTTATGCTTTCTGCAATTCGCATTGCAGGTTGCTGACATGCAGAATAAAAAATAAAATAATTATTAATGGAAATACTTTCCTCTTTCCGTAATTTGCATTGCGGGTTGTGGAAATGTGGAACCGAAAAATGAAATTTAGTTAACATAAAAACCTCTGCAATCCGCAATCTTATTTGCGAGTTACGGATTTCGGAAAGGAAAAAACAAGAAAAAAAAACTGAATTTGAACATTCGCAATTGCAAGTTGCGGGTTGTGGAAAAACACTTTTCAAAACCTCCAAAAAAAAGGATTTATGCTTTCTATATTGCGGATTGCGGAAAAATAAACAAAAATTTAAAAAATTGCTTCCACAATCCGCAAAACCCAAACAAAAAACAAGGCTTTGATTAGGTTTTATTGAAAATCGAAACATAATACTTACAATAGGCATGAATTTGACCCCACGGGAAAAATATTACCTTAATTATTACCTTAGTAAATATATGGGGCTCCCTTTTTAGCCAGTAAAAATGGGATTTGTTGCTGCCAACAACAAATGGCGACACACTGGTCAAAGCAATTATCTCTGTATAAACCAACTCAAAAACTTCAAATGAGTTTGTAGGTTGCTAGATAATCCACACATAATCAAGATTCAACACACTCCTGTGACGGACATTGACAGCATGATGACGTCTTCATGGTTGAACAAGGATATTGAAAGAGTCTTAAGAACATATTGACCAACGTAGATCCAAATCCTAGGCTCTATCAAGCACCAAGATGGATCAAATCTCTCGAGGTGTAAACCTCTTCTTAGGTATCCATTGATTTGATTGAAACTAAAAGACACATCTTATTATTTAAGGTCCACGTATAATATTTTTATTATTAATATTTAATTTATTATTTATGGCCGACATATAATATTTATTTATTTTTTATTTTATTAGGAACGAACATTACAACATTTCCACATACATGGTTTTAAAACCACATGCAAGGCCCTCCTACAACCATGGGTTGTTTAGGAGGCCTTGCACATGGTCTTAAAACCATTTGTAAGGCCCTCCTAAACCATGTACAATAAAACCATGGGTTGTTTAGGAGGCCTTGCACATGGTTTTTAAAGCATGTGCAAGGCCCTCATAAACCATGTACAATAAAACCATGGGTTGTTTAGAAGGCTTAAAACCATGTGCAAGGCCAACATTTTTTTTAGGATAATTCAAATTTTTATTTTTTATTATTTTGCTAGGTAGGAAAATTACAACATCTCCCCCATATTGTGTTTTTTCGTGACCCACATTTTTTTTACGGATAATTAAATTTTTACTTTTTTATTATTTTGCTAGGTAGGAAGATTACAACATCTCCCCCATATTAGGTTGTTTTTTTGGCCAACATTTATTTTGGCTTATAATTAAAAAAAATATTTTTTATTAATAAGAATAATGTTACGTAATGTTACATAACGTTACGTAACGTTACAAGATCTCCCCCATACTGGGATGTAGAGCGCCTCTCAGCGCAATAAAGGCCCCGGAGGAGATATAGGTTAGCTAAATGGACTAAAAAAACAGACTGATTTAAAAAATCACAATCGTAGAGCATATGCTAGAACTAATCGAGTTACCTATTAAATATGATCACTTAGTAAGAAAACTAAGATACTATCTATCCATGTTTTATGGGAAGCATGAACCAGCAAGTACTTAATACAAATAGGAAGACTCTCTATGAGAAGACTGAAGACACAGATTTGACATACTTTTGAACAATTGGGATTTAGGCACATATCAATTGATGGAGTTCACATAGTAGTGCATATATAAAATTGTATGAAAGCATGTTGTTGAAAGTGTATTGGAAATATTTCTGTTGAAAAGTGGAAGGTGTAACCCGTGGGCTCCAGCCATGAACAGTGGTTGCCTTTAAAGTCTCCATCTAAGACAAATGTCTTCCAAAGATCCCCATAAACTCCCACTGATATACATATAGGAAAATGTTTTGATGAGTGACAAAAATGACATTGTGAGAACTCTTGTAAGTTGATGTGCAAAACAGTGCATAGAAGTCCAACACTACTCACACACAGAAATTTCTCTCTGGACAGTCATTGCATTAGTTTGAAGTAATGAAAAAACTCATTAATGGGCCAGGAGTAAGCACTGTGATAGGGGGAGTCTATGAATTTCTCATCCAGGTTATTATTCAAAGAACTTAATGCAAGAAAGAAAATATTAACCAGATCATAACACAATGGTTAGTACCAAGTTAAGTTAACAAAAAGGGAGACTTGAAAGGCATAATAGGTTATCCTTTGTCATTGTTGTCAAAGGACGAGAGTGATTAGATGTTTCCATCAATGCCAAAGTGGGAGAATGTTGAAAATAGTTGTCATTGATGTCAGAAGAGTTCAGTAGTGACCAAGGATAAACATGATGGCAGTGCAAACTCAATGTAAGAAAAATGAATCCACAAATATAATGTGTAGATCGAGCGAGGGGATCAAGTCCTTGGATCGATACGCTAGATGAACGAATTTGCATAACTGTGTGGAGGATGAAGCTATAGATGTTATAGACAGATGTAGGTAAGGATATCAAGTCTGGGTGAAGACAGATCGAGTTGATCGATCGATCGGTATGGATCATGAATCTATAGAGGTTATAAACATATTTAGATAAGGAGATCAAGTACGGATAGATCGAGTTGATTGATCGATCCTCTACAGAGGTTTCGTTTGTTTCTTGTTCGGGTACACAGGGTACTCCCAAAATACTGAACACCTAGAGCAACCACTTCACACAAATAGATCACAAATCAATACACCAATGTTTGTCATGTGGTTAAAACCCTCGAGAGGGAAATAGTCCATGGCCCCAGCCAAATAGCTACTTGGAGAAATTTATTATGCAAAAGAAGAAAGTTACAAATGAGCTTCTCATAATCGATCAAATAGGCAAGGATCCTCCATGCTCTTTAAATAGAGATCATGGACCAATCGGGTGTTAAGCCATGGATCAATGGTAGGTATGATTTAAGAGAATTTGAACAATTGGATCACTTTATGTCTAAAACATATCGTGACCATCGGATTAGAATATTTACAAATGCATACTAATGCATACTAAAGAAACACACTTTACCTAACGGATATATTACACAAGTTGATCTTAACTAACTCCTAAGTGTCTAAATATCCTAACATCCCCCCTTAAGAACAACTTGGGATAGGATTGAAGGATTTACGAAAGTGACACTATTAGGAGAAGGAAGGAGGCATTAGAGCCTATCCCCCCTTAATGACACATTCCTGAACTCCTAACATAAATCGAAGTTTAGAAAAATTTTCTTCTGTAAGAGACTTGGTGAAGATGTCTGCAACTTGATCATCTATAGGGCAATAGAGCATTTCAATAACACGATCATGAACAAGATTTATGATGAAGTGCACGTGTAGCTCAATGTGTTTGCTGCGTTGATGTAGAACTGGATATTTGGTAAGCTTTATGGCACTTTGATTGTCTCACCAAAGTGGAGTAGGCTGTTGCTGCTCGAATCGAAACTCTGAAAGGATCTGTCGAAGCCATAAAGCTTTCTGACTGGCATTAACTACGGCTCGATATTCTGCTTTTGCTGAAGAAAGAGCAATAGCTTGCTGTTTCTTACAAGCCCAAGTGATAGGTCCAGATCCCAGACTAAAAACATAACCTGTAGTAGACTTTCGATCATCAGGATCACCGGCCCAATCTAAATCAATGAAACCAACCAACAAAGGTTTCCCCCCTGTACTATAATGAATTCCAAACTGAATTGTACCTCGAATATATCGAAGTATTCTTTTTACTGGTTTCCAGTGACTTTCATGAGGTGTTTGCATATAACGGGAAACACGTTGAACAACAAAGGAAAGGTCAAGACGGGAATTAGTCAAGTATAAGAGACTGCCAACAAGATGACGATACAAGGTGGAATCTACTTCAGGTGAATTACAAGTGGCAGAAAGTTTGACTCAAGACTAAAAGGGAGAAGGGGTTGGTTTACAATATTCCATGTGAAAGCGATGAATAAGGTCATAAGCATACTTAGACTAGGAAAGAAAGATTCCTTATTTGGTTTGCAAGACTTGGAGACCAAGAAAATAATGCAAATTTCCTAAGTCTGACATTTCAAAATTTTGCTTAAGACTGGATTTCACATGGGTTAAAAGTTTAGGGTCACTACCAGTAAGGATAAGATCATCAACATAAAGAACAAGTATGATGAGATGGTTTCCTACTTTCTTGGTATAGACATTGGGGTCAGAATGGAATCTAGAAAAACCAGTGTCAAGGATAAAGCTATCCATTTTGGCATAGGAAGCTCTAGGAGCTTGCTTAAAGCCATATAATGATTTCTTAAGGTGACAGAAAAGGATAGAGTTATTCTAAACATATCCAAGAGGTTGTTCCATGTAAATTTCCTCTTGTAAATCACCGTTGTAAGAAGGCAGACTTGACATCTATTTGATGGACTTCCCAGTTATGTAAGGCTGTAGGGGAAAGAACAAGGCGGATGGAGTTCATTTTGGCGACACGAGCAAAGGTTTCATTGTAGTCAATCCCTTCAACTTGGGAAAAACCTTTGGAAACTAACCTTGCCTTAAGTCTTTCAACACTTCCATTTGATGCATACTTAGTTATGTAGACCCATTTACACCTAACAAGTTTTCTTCCTTTTGGAAGAGGAGCAAAATCTCAAATATCGTTCGCCATTAAGGAATGATATTCTTCATCCATAGCTGCATCCCAATATGGATTTCCTGAAGCTTCTGCAAAAGTTTCTGGATCATGATTCTCAAAAACTTGAGCCAAAAGAGAAGAGGCTCACTAAAACTGAGAACGTGTTCGACGTTGATCTCTAGGATCACCGACAAGATCACCAGCTACTTCACATGTTGAATGGACCCATCGAGAAAGCATTGGTGCTGGTGAAATTGGAGGAACATGAGTAGGAGGAGGTGGATTTTCATCCTCACTGTCATCATTAGAAATTGGAGTTGGAAACCTGTCAAGGAAGTTGGAAGTAGAAGAAGGCACAATCACCGAATCAGGCTTGCAGGCCAAAGATGGCACATCCTCCAAGTTAGGCTCACAGGCCAAGATATTTTCATCAAATTTAACATCTCTTCGAATGATTATATCATGAGAATGTGGCTGAAGAAGTCTATAACCTTTTACATATTCAAAATATCCAACAAATATGCACTTTTCACTTTTAGGCTGCAATGCTTTCCGTTTTTCATCCAGATTGTGAGCCCGTGCTTCACTACCAAACACATGGAAGTGACTTACATCTGGTTTAATTTTATTCCATGCTTCTTCTGGTGTTATACCTTGTAAAACTTTAGTGGGTGTGTGATTAACTATGTAATTTGTATAATTTATGGCCTCGGCCCAATATTGAAGACTTATTCCCTTAGATTGGATCATACAATTAGCCATTTCTTTTAAAGTGCAGTTCTTTCGTTCAGCTACACCATTTTGCTGTGGTGTATATGGAATAGTGTGCTTTTGTTGGATTCCTTGTTCAGTGCAGAAAGTAGTGAACTTTTTATTAACATATTCTCCTCCATTATCAGATATTAACTTAATAATTTGATGACCAGATTGTTTTCCAACAAGGGCCTTGGCCTTGTAGGCCAAGAACATGTTAAATACTTCGCTCTTAAGTTTTAGGAAGTAAACCCAAGTGCATCTGGAGTAGTCATCAATGAAAGTTAAGAAATATTTGAATTCAGAAAAGGAAGCAGATGGAAGAGGACCACACAAGTCACTATGCACAAGCTCCAAGGGAATCGAGGCGTGCCAAGGGGCACGTTTGTCAAAACTGTCTCGATGATGTTTTTCGAGTACACAACCAGAACAAACACCATCCTTGCAAATATACCTTCGGAAGACCAGTCACCATATTTGCTTTACATAATTGTTGCAATGAGCGATAATTTAAGTGACCAAATCGCTCATGCCAAAGTTTGTTCAAGTTATCACTATGAGCAACAAAAACTAAAGGAAAAAGGTGATGACCCAAAGTTGTTAAATTTGTACAACCTGGTAATATCATCAACAGTTCCAGTAGCAAGTACATTTTGAGGATTTTTAAAATCTTTGATTACAACTTGGTGAGATGTAAATGTAACGGTTTTACCTTCACCCGAATGAGTAATTTGATAAACCGATAACAAATTGTAGGAAATTCATGGAACACATAGTACATCACTAAAATGACCATTTTCTACTGGAACTGTTCTAGATCCTACAACACTTAGAGATCTATCATCACCAACAAATATTTGTTTGGTGTTACATTCATGCACAATAGAAAATATGGTTTGATCCTTAGCCATATGATAAGATGCTTTAGAATCTATGAGCCATTCATTTGAAGTAGAAGAATAACATGCAGTATAAGAGTAACCAGAAGCACAAAGTGCATGTCCATGAGAGGTAGATTCTGAAGACGAATCTAGGCTCATGTGGTGCTTCTTCAATGATGCTGCCATCTTCTTGAAACACTTAGATTCATCATGATTATCTTTCCCACAAAATTGCAATGACAATCAATCTTCTTTCCTTTTGTTTTGGATCCTTTGTCATTTTTTAAAGAAGGAGCTGACTGAGAGGGTTTGGGACCCTTGTTTGGCTTATTATTGCGAAAATTTTGTTTCTTGGGAGGCTTGAACTTTTCTTTCTGTTGGGACAATAAGGCTTTCCCGGATTTATCTACATTTTTAATTATTCCAAGATGAATGAGCTTATCTTACTCTCTAATTAAAGAATCACAAAATGATTCAAGACTAGGCTCTTGATAGCTAGTTGCATTCAAAGATTCTTTCGTGGAGTAAAATGTAGATACAAAAACAAAATATGTAGGTTCAATTTTGGAAACAATATGATAAATACATTTTTTGTCTTTTTTTCTTAATCTTACATTCTTCACATAAGAGTCTAAGAGTTTTATACTTAGATAAATAATCTTGAATGCATGAAAAATCAACTCATTCTCAAGTTGATGACCTTGAATTTCATTGTGTTTACCAAACACAAATTCCAACTTTTCCCAAGCTTTATCAGGTTCATCAATTCCATATATGTGGAATCACAAATCAATAGAGATTGACATTCCAATAAATCCACGAGCTTCATCACATCTATTTACCCATTTTATTTTCTTATCATCATCATCAGGTTCTATTTCTTTCCCTGAGGTAATTATGAAAAGTTTCCTACTTCCTAGAACATCCTCCATACGATATTTCCATGATAAATAGTTAGAAATGGGAAGTATAATATCACAAGGGGCAGCCATATTATAAAATAATGGATGAAAGAATAGAAACTAATTGTCTGGATGCAAAGAGCTCAAAAAATTAGGCTGTTTTGAAAAAAAACGGCACTGAAAACTGATTCCGAATGATGAATTTATGCTTTATTAAAGAAAATGTTGAAGATGTCTCCAATAGTGACGTGACAAATATTAATTTGACCAATTAAAAAAAGAACCCCCTTCTTCCCAAGATGAACCTTTGACAATCACTTACAAGAAAATTGTTTTTAAGTGAATCACTTTTGTAAAATAAGAGATGTTCACTTTTACAATAATGTTACTTTAAATAGTGCGGCAATAAATGAAAAGACTTAAGTTACTCACTTTTTATTTTATTTTATTTAAGTGAGATGCACTTTTTACAATAAAGTATCTTGAAAATAGAAATGACTTAAGTTACTCACTTTTTATTTTATTTTATTTAAGTGAGATGCACTTTTTACAATAAAGTATCTTGAAAATAGAAATTGCATGCACTAAAAAGTAACTTAATAAGACTTGAACTCAAGACCTATTAAGGAATAAAGCAACTTGAACCAAGTGAGCTAAGTTTAAAAGGTATGTAAAAGAATGGAAAAAGGAAGGGTTTTTTTTTTTTTTTTACTCTTCTCTCTTGTTCTCCATGTTTGCCTTTTTTTTCTTCCTGCAAATCACAAAAAAAAACGAAAAACAAAAACAAAAAAAACTTTTCCACACTATGGGGTTAGATCTTGGTTAGCTTTCCCGGAAAGTCTGCATTTTCAAGTTTTCTCACTGTTTCTGATTAGATGCAATCACACAAGGTGCACGGCAAAGAGCATACGTAGCCGAGAAGACAAAGAAAAACTTTTCTCTTTCTGTTTCTGATTCACCGTGACCGCGCAAGGTGCACGACAAAGAGCATACACAGCCAGGGAAGGAAACCGTATGAGACTAAAATAATAAATATCTAATAATAAAACTGATAAAATATGAGATATTTAAAAAAAAATAAAACAAATCTGTCACTGTAACATTATACCTTCAGATTTGCTGAAATGGGTGTTTCTGGATCAAAAGGAAACAATTTTCGATGAAACGAAAACTATTTCCCATTGGAAACAATGCTCTGGATGCAATGGAATAGCTCCCACATGCCACAAATACACAAAAACTCTAGAACTAGAAACCCTTTCAAAATTTCAGCAACACCAGTTCCAAATCTTAATCAAAACCGGAAGCAGCTCTTCATAAACACTTTGATACCATGTTCGGATACACAGGGTACTCTCGAAAGACCGAACACCTAGAGAAACCACTTCACACAAATAGATCACAGATCAATACACCGATGTTTGTCACGTGGTTAAAACCCTCGAGAGGGAAACAGTCCACGGCCCCAGCCAAATAGCTACTTGGAGCAATTTATTATGCAAAATAAGAAAGTTACAAATGAGCTTCTCATAATCGATGAACTAGCCAAAGACCCTCCATGCTTTTTAAATAGAGATCATGGACCAATCGGGTGTTAAGTCACAGATCAATGGTAGGTATGATCTAAGAGAAGTTGAACCGTCTAATCACTTTATGTTTATAACATATTGTGATCGTTAGATTAGAATATTTACAAATGCATACTAAAGAAACACACTTTACCTAATGGATATATTACACAAGTTGATCTTAACTAAATCCTAAGTGTCTAAATATCCTAACATTCATTTGACAGATATTAGACGATCCATATTAAAGGAGAAAGATGAAATGACAAAGGGGAAAGAGTTCACGAAGTGAATCTGCACGGGAGATAACAGATCTGCAATGTTAAAGTGTAGTTCTGCACTGATAGCAGGCCGATGGATGAGATCAAAGCTGCAAGAGATCGACGATGGGAAAAGAATCACGAAGTGAATCTGCACAAGAGATAAGAGATCAGTAAAGTTAAAGTGTAGCTCCGCACTGATAGTAGATCCACATATGAGATCAAAGCTGCAGGAGATCGAGGATGGGGAAAGAATTCAAAAAGTAAATCTGCACAGGAGATAAGAGATACACAAAGTTTCACATTGATAACAGATCAATGAATGAGATCAAAGCTGCAAGATATTGATGACCCACAGTAGTTGTAGAAGACGAATTGCAGAAGAACATTTCAGAAAATTTGGATGGCACATCTGCAATCTGCAATCAGCAAATTGACTTGACTTGGTTTTATGGAAAGAGACTTGCAGAAGAGGTTTCGATAAAAATCAAAATGCATACCCAAAATCCGCAATTGCAAAAAGGTGATTGCGAAAAAATAATTGTGGAAAGGTAATTGCAGAAATGTATATGCGGAAAGGTAATTGCAAAAAGGTAATCATGGAAATGTAATTGCGAAAAAGTATTTGCAGAAAGGTAAATTGCATAAAGGTAAATGTGGAAAGGTAAATGAGGAAATATAATTGTGGAACAATTTTTGAGAAAAGTCAAAATGCATACCCGCAATCCACAATCCGCAATTGCGAAAGGAAGAAGTTTCCAATTCCTGAAAGGTCGTTGTAGAAAGATAATTGCGAAAGGGATTTTCAAGAAAATTCAAAGTACACATTCGCATTCCGCAACCCGCAAATGCGGAAGAATTTAGTTGCCGCAAATTGTGAAAAATGTGGGTTCGGAAAGATGAATGCGAAAAGTCCTGTTGCGAAGAGTTTGTTGAGGAAAGGACGTTGCAGAAAAGACAACTGCGAAAGGACGTGACTGAGAAATTTAAACAGAGAAGTAAGAAAAAACGGTTGATGAAGAGGCATGTGTTATTAAGGGATGAGTTTGATGAACAATCATGACTCCATATGTATTATTAACTATGTTGATGACAAAACTATAAATGCTTAGCATATAAAAGTCTATATTTTTGCAACATTGCTAAGCTTGAACATTTTAGGTTGATAAACCTGACTGCAACACATATGTTATGTTGTTAGTGGTTCAAGGTTTTATACTTGAAAATACCATAAAGCACATGTCTATTGTGTATGTCGCTATTACAAATAAACTATTCAGGTATATTGATTCCCCATGGTACATTTTTGGTCTTCTCTTCTCATATATCATTTTATTTTCTAGAACAATGTTGATGCAAACATAAAGGCTTGGTTACATTATTTGATAGGTTCAAGGATTGGTTAGGATGTTCATATTCATTAGTGAACTACAATGAATTAACTCTCAATTGCAGGTAATGTTTTTAATTTTTTTTTGCATTACTTCTGTCAAGTGATTTCAATTTCAATTATGTTGCTTACCACCATGCAATTTATCTTCTCAATTATTGCCAAACAACTCTTAACTACATGTAATGTTTTTAATTTCTTTTTACATTACTTGTGTCAAGTGAATAGAAAAGGTGATTTCAATTTCCAAATTGCACATTTTATCATGGTCATAAGTTCAACATATTTATGCATAGCTAAGTCCAACATATTTATGCATAGCTAAGTCCAACATACCTTCAAAGTATTAGTCCATCTTCGATTTATGGTAGAGTTCAAGTTTTTAATCAACATTTATCCTATACATTGTCCCATGACAAAGAAAACATGCAAATGTTGCTTGAAGTTTTTCCCATGCACAACAAAACAATTGGTTTTCCTTTCTGTCATTGAACTTGCATACAAAAATTAACGTTGACACCAATACAAATTTGGATATTTCATTTTTAGTTTGCATTTCATATCTATTTTGTCAAAATTGTTTTATTTGATTATTATCTCTTTTTTTTTTGTTGCTTCTACACATCAACTGCAACAAATTTCGTCAACAGAAGATTAAAAAAAACTCGAGAATTAGTCAAAGGGAAAGGATTGTTTCCCTTTCATTAGACAATGTTATAACTCTTACTGCTAAACTCAAAATATTCAAAACATCAATTGTAATACCTATCTTATGAAAAGCTACATTAGCTATATGCTAACATTTTCAGTAATCTTTATTCTTATTAGTAAATGCATTTTTCTCTTTTGCAATATAATCTTCTTTGCATGAAATATATATTTCTTAGTATTAAAATTAAACATTTTATTATTATCTTAACCTTAGTTTTCACTTTCAATATTTTTACCCTCTCGGTGTTCCTTTGCACCTCCCGGTAAATGGCATAATGCAATGGTAGATACATTTTCTAAAAGGGAAATCTCAAGATAAAACTAAAGTTAAGATATAAAACATATATTTTGAGTAATAAAACATATATAGGTAATACAACATGGACATATTGAAACAATACACAGTAACACATTAAAGTAGATGAAAGCAAATTTGAATTTGATGCTAACAAAGGAACATGTGATAAATTGGTTAATCGCTTTGTTGAATTGAACCAATAAATAGGGAAACATATAAGTAAATGATACATCTCAAGAAGATGCATAATCTATTTACTTTGCAATTGTAACAATACATTAAATAATGTGAACAACATAAGTGTGACCAATAGAAGAAGTGTTATGATCACAAATATATGTTTAGAGAAAAAATAGTACATCTATAGAGAAAACAATGAAAAGCTTCAAGTAGAATTTGGTTTTAAAGACTTTGAAGCAAGTAAGATTTTCTCTTTTTCCTATATTGGACATATGGATTGTCTTTGATCCAGGAGGATCCAAGAAGGAAAATTTTTTGGAGTCCTCCAATCTCAGTAAAACTAGCACCATATCGAAGGGCTCGTCAAGACGATTCCAATGACGTTTGTTTCACCTCAAACGGACTCCGTATGAGAAATTTATCGCATTCTGTTGTATTGGTGAAACAGACAAATTTGGCAAAATGGAGGTGCCATGTGGCACCATTGACAGGGTGACACGTGGAATCCGTACTATACAAACATGATGACATGGCACCACTGACAGGGTGACACATGGCATCCGTACGGTACGGACAAGGTGACATGGAAGGTGTACGGACTAATCACAAGGTGACACGTGGCAGTACAGATCCGAGCTGGCATACTGCTGACTGGGCGTACGGACGGTGATGTGGCAGTATGGGTAGTGACTGGGTGGTTGACTAGACGCTGACTGGGCATGATATGGACCAATCCTAGGCTGCCATGTGGCAGCACGGGATTGGCCAATATGTCTAATGTAAAAATAATGTGCCTCCGCGGGGTTCGACCCTGTGACCTCCGGTTTGGTTGCACAACGTCTTAGCCAACAAGCCACCGCATGTTGTTTCAATCAGGAATGGGGAAAAATATTTTTAAACTTGAACCACATTTGAACATACGTTGAATGGAGCTCTGACCGGCCTGCTCACTCACCATGCCACTTGGGGGCCGCTCCATTGGGCGCTAGAGCATGTGGAGCCCGCGCCAGCACATAAAACAATACTCTTTTAACATGTTCTTTTTAAACAAACTTTGTTATGGCGTTAAAGTGGGTTTTAAAACATTATACCATGTATCGAATGGAGGAGCCACCATGTGGGACGCACCAATCTTTTAACATGTGCTTTTTTAAACAAACTTTGTTATGGCGTTAAAGTGGGTTATAAACAAAGTTTATTTGTTTGGGTAAACTAAAAGATGCTATGTTTATATCTATGGTTAGTATAGTTCCACAAATTACTAACCATATGACTTAAACACAAGAAACCAAAACAAACATGGAGTTGTAACCATATGCCTATTTAGGCAAAATTGTTGTAACTTGAGAAACCATGAGGATCATGTGAGAGGAGTCCATACAAGCCTATATAAACTCTTTCATTTTCCATTGTCATGTAGGATTTGGAGTTGAGACTTTTTAGCTAAAGGAGAGAAGGGAGATTGCGTAGCTCTGCAGGAGGAAGGTACGAGTGTTTATACTCGTTTTACACCGTCTTCAGGCTTCAGAGTTGTTGGAAGCAGTCTTGTTGTGTTTTGGGCAACGGTTCTCTTCCTGACCATTGTCGCCAAGGTATCATTGTATCATTGCCATGTATTTTGCCTTCATGCTGAGATTATAGATCGACCCTCCTATTGAGAAGCAGGCCCGGAGACGTAGTCCATCCTGGACGAACTCCGTTATCAACTTGTTGTCTTTATGTGCGTATTGTCTATGCTGTTTGGTTCTCTTCTTATGGATTTGTGAGCTTCATTCATGCTCTTTATGCAATTCATGTTAACATCATAGAGTAGCAAAGATATTGTTTTTGGATCATGTGGTATCAGAGCAGGACTATTTGACATTGGATTGTGAGTGTGGATGCTCACGAGGGCTAAACTGCAAGCTGGTGAGGGTACATTAGAGCCTTACA
>LPNX011122588.1:442466-467463 GCA_001517045.1 Pseudotsuga menziesii
AAACATACAAAGATTGAAACATTATTGGATCCGGGTTCTCAAGTAAATTTGATCTCAGAATCAGTTGTTAAGAAGTCGGGCATACAGACTAAACCTCACCCCAAGCCTTATCCTCTTGGATGGGTATGTGATAATGCTAAGCTACTGGTGACTAAGCAATGCAGGTTAAGGTTTTCTATTGCTTCAAAGTCGATCGATGAGGTGGAATTAGATGTTGTTCCTCTTGACATCTGCGGTATCGTATTGGGAAGCCCATACTTGTATGATCGAAAAGCAGTATTCTTTCGTCATGAGAACAAGTACCATCTCACCAAAAATGGGGTGGAGTATATCGTGAGAGCTCATAGTATGAAGGCTAACACCACTCTTGTTAGTGCAGAACAGATGAAGCGGATCATCAACACTAATAAAAGATACATGCTCATGGTTGTGAGAGAAAAAGATGCTGAGGCATCCGATGCTTTTAAAGGTTGTGATCCTTCTCATAAAAGGGCTATGATTGATATTGTGGCTAACTATGATGAAATATTTCAGGAACCTACAGGTTTTCCTCCCAAAAGGGAGATTCAACATGAGATCCATCTCCAACAGAATGCCCCTCTTCCTAATGTAGGCATGTACAGGTTGTCCACAGTTGAAATGGAAGAGATTAAGAAGCAGGTTCAAGACTTGTTGTACCAAGGAGTGATTAGACCTAGCTCCTCTCCATGTGGTTCGTCGATTGTTTTGGTGATGAAGAAAGATGGCACATGGAGGATGTGCGTTGACTATCGGGCTCTTAACAAGATCACGATCAAGAATCGATACCCGCTTCCTTGCATAGATGACTTGCTCGACCAGTTGAAAGATGTTGTGTTCTTTACCAAGTTGGATTTGCGCAGTGGCTACCACCAGATCAGAATTGCAGAAAGTGATGTGTGGAAGACGGCCTTCAAGACCAAGCAAGGTCTATTTGAGTGGTTGGTGATGCCCTTTGGGCTTTGCAATGCACCTGCAACCTTCATGCGGGTAATGAATGATGTTTTCCGGCCATTCTTAGATGATTTTTTCATTGTTTATCTAGATTATATATTGGTCTTTAGCAAAAATTGGGAAGCACATGTGGGGCATGTAAAGCAAGTATTAGATACTTTGAAAAATGAGAAATTGTATGTAAAATTGTCAAAGTGTGAATTTGGAAAAACTTCATTAGTTTACTTGGGTCATATTGTAGGAGGTGGAAATTTAAAAATTGATCCTTCAAAAGTTGATGTAATTGTCAATTGGCCTAAGCCTACTAACGCTACTGAAGTGAGAAGCTTTTTAGGAGTTGTTCAATATTGGAGGAGGTTCATTCAGAACTTCTCATACATAGCATCTCCTTTGCATGCCTTAACAAGTGTGAAGAAAGCCTTCTAGTGGGGAGGTAAGCAGCAGAAAGCCTTCGACACATTGAAGGGAAAGATCAGCACCGCCCCAGTCCTAGCCTTGCCCGATTTGCAGCAGCCATTTGAGATAGAGACAGATGCCAGTGGATATGCCATGGGGGCAGTATTGATGCAGCACCGCAAGCCTATTTTCTACCATTCGGAGACTTTTACTCAAGCAGTGATCAACTACCCCACCTATGACAAAGAGTTGTATGCTTTGGTTCAGAGTGTCAAGAAGTGGAAACACTATTTGATGGGTAAGCAGACGATCATCTATACCGATCATCAACCCTTGCAGTATCTCCAGTCCCAGACTAAGCTCCAGCAAGCTCGTCATTTCAGGTGGATGGGATTTCTTAAACAATTCCATCTAGTGATCAAGTACAAGAAGGGTACTAGTAACAAAGTGGCAGATATGCTCTCTAGACCTCCTATTGTTGCATCTATTGTTTTGAAAAATGCTTCTTTGTCCCATGAAAGTTATATTGAGTAGTATGCTACTGATGATGATTTCAAGGAGATTTATGAGAAGTTAACCAATGGCACATAGGTGGAAGACTACTATTTGCAGGGAAATTTGCTCTATCATTTGGGAAAGTTATGTGTTCCTATCAGTGAAAGAATCCATGTAATACGAGAAGCTCATACTTCTCTTGTATCAGGGCATTTTGGGGTAGGTAAGACTTTGGCTCATTTGCAAAGACTTGTGTATTGGCCTAGCATGAAAGACATTGTAACAAAATATGTAAAGGGGTGTGTGATGTGCTCTACTTGTAAGCCCACTAATAGAAAATTGAGGCTGTACTCACCACTTCCTGTTCCTTCCCATCCTTGGGAAAGCATTTCCATGGATTTTGTGGGGGGTTTGCCTATGTCTAGGAGGGGTCATGACTACTTGTATGTGGTCGTGGATAGGTTTATCAAGATGTGTATTCTTATGCCATGTAAAAATTAGGTCACTGCAAAGTAGGATGCTTCTCTTTTCTTTCAGCATGTATGGGTTCACTTTGGACTCCCTACGTCCATTATCTCGGATCAGGACTCCCGATTCCTTGGAGAGTTTTGGAAAAAATTATGGTGTGTGATGGACACCAAGCTGAAGAGGAGCACCGATTTCCATCCACAGACAGATGGACAGACATAGGTAGTCAAAAGGACAGTTGTCCATTTGCTTCGAGGTTATTGCAACAAGCATCCTAAGTTATGGGATGAGCAGATCCAGTATGTGCAGCATGCCTACAACAGGGCTATGCATTCTTCCACTTAGAGCTCGCCATTTGAGACATGCTTTGGGTACTTGCCAAAGACTCCATTGGACTTGACTTATGGGAGAGAGGTTGATTCAAGCGCTTCCAAGGATGAAGACAAAGCCCGCAGGTTCATTCAGAGAGTTCAACAGGTACATCAAGCAGTGCAAGAGCAATTGGAGAAGAGTCAAGCCCAGTACAAGGCTCTCCATGACAAGCATAGAGTTGATCATTAGTTTCAGGTGGGAGATCAAGTGTGGCTTCACATCAGCAAGGAGAGGATGAAAGGAGAAGGCAAGAAGCTCAAGCCTATTAGATATGGTCCCTTCACCATCTTGGAGAAGATTGGGACGAATGCTTTTCGCTTAGAGATACCGCCATACATGCAGATCTACTCAGTGGTGAATGTGGAGAACTTGAAACTCTATGAGCCTCCCATGATCATGGATGAAAGGGAGAATGTCTGATTGCCATCAGTTGATGAATTTGCTCCTGAGTACATGTATGAGCTACAGGAAGATGTCATCCTGGACAGAAGGACAAGGACTTCTCACAGAGGTGATGTTGATTATCTTTGAGTGGGAATCAGAGGCACTCATCCAAGCAAAGCCAAGTGGATTGAGAAGGAGAAAGTGAGGGAGAAATTCCCTCACCTATCTGTTGATTAGTATAGGATTTTGGAGGCCAAAAGCTTCTTAGTCGGGAGGAATGATCCAAGAGGATCCAAGAAGGAAATTTTTTTGGAGTCATCCAATCTCAGCAAAACCAACACCAGATCTAAGGGCTCGTCGATATGATTCCAACGACGTTCGTTTCACCTCAAAAAGACTCTGTATGAGAAAGTTATCGCATTCTGTTGTATTGGTGAAACAGGCAAATTTGGTAAAATGGAGGTGCCACGTGGCACCACTGATAGGGTGACACATGGAATCCGTACTATACAAACACGATGACATGGCACCACTGACAGGGTGAAATGTGGCATTCGTACGGTACAGACAAGGTGACGTGGCACCACTGACAGGGTGACATGTGGCATTCGTATGGTACAGACAAGGTGACATGGCAGGTGTATGGACCAATCACAAGGTGACACATGGCAGTACAAATCCGAGCTGGCATACTGCTAACTAGGCGTACGGACGGTGACGTGGTAGTACGGGAAGTGACTAGGTGGTTGACTGGACACTGATTGGGTGTGAGGTGGACCAATCCCAGGCCGCCACGTGGCAACATGGGATTGGCCAATATGTCTAATGCAAAAATAATGTGCCTCTGCGGGGTTCGACCCCGTGACCTCCGATTTGGTTACACAACGTCTTAGCCAACAGGCCACCGTGTGTTGTTTCGATCAGAAATGGGGAAGAGTCTTTTTAAACTTGAACCACGTTTGAACGGAGCTCTGACCGGCCTGCTCACGTACCATGCCACTTGGGGGCTGCTCCATTGGGCACTGTAGCATGTTGAGCCCGCGCCAGCACATAAAACACCACTCTTTTAACATGTGCTTTTTAAATAAACTTTGTTATGGCGTTAAAGTGGGTTTTAAAACATTATACCATGTATCGAATGGAGGAGCCACCACGTGGGACGAACCAATCTTTTAACATGTGCTTTTTTAAACAAACTTTGTTATGGCGTTAAAGTGGGTTATAAACAAAGTTTATTTGTTTGGGTAAACTAAAAGATGTTATGTTTATATCTATGGTTATTATAGTTCCACAAATTACTAACCATATGACTTAAACACAAGAAACCAAAACAAACATGGAGTTGTAACCATATGCCTATTTAGGTAAAATTGTTGTAACTTGAGAAACCATGAGGATCATGTGAGAGGAGTCCATACAAGCCTATATAAACTCTTTCATTTTCCATTGTCATGGAGGCTTTGGAGTGGATACTTTGTAGCTAAAGGAGAGAAGGGAGATTGCGTAGCTCTGCAGGAGGAAGGTACGAGTGTTTATACTCGTTTTACACCGTCTTCAGGCTTCGGAGTTGCTGGAAGCAGTCTTGTTGTGTTTTGGGCAACGGTTCTCTTCCTGACCATTGTTGCCAAGGTATCATTGTATCATTTCCATGTATTTTTCCTTCATGCTGAGATTATAGATCGGCCCTCCTATTGAGAAGCAGGTCCGGAGACGTAGTCCATCCTGGACGAACTCCGTTATCAACTTGTTGTCTTTATGTGCATATTGTCTATGCTGTTTGGTTCTCTTCTTATGGATTTGTGAGCTTCATTCATGCTCTTTATGCAATTCATGTTAACGTCATAGAGTAGAAAAGATCTTGTTTTCGTATCAGTCTTGCATTCAAAGTATCTAGAAAAAGAGAAAGTTGGAGAAATGCGAAGGCCTAGAAGAGATTTAACTCTTGATATTGCAGTGAATGTAAGCCCTTATATATCAATATTTCCAATATCTATTGTTGCATTTTGTAGAGTCATACCTTGTGCTTTATGAATTGTTAAACCCCATGCCATACAAAGTGGTAGTTTCCTACATGTCTTTCTTGTTATGGGAGAGATGGGAACATAAGTACGATTAGAAGAATCCCATAAAGGTCCTTTCCAGTGGAGGAATTCAAAAACAACAAAGGATGGTAAGCTCGGAGGTTGTTCGTTGGAGTTGT
Source organism: Pseudotsuga menziesii (assembly GCA_001517045.1). Lineage (NCBI taxonomy): Eukaryota > Viridiplantae > Streptophyta > Pinopsida > Pinales > Pinaceae > Pseudotsuga > Pseudotsuga menziesii. The sequence continues at coordinate 447,754 of LPNX011122588.1, forward strand.
AGACAATGTCAATGAAATTTCCAAGTGAGTCATTAACAAGGCCCGCTCCAACCCATAAATTAGCAGTTAACATGACTTGTTGACCAATAGCAAGAAGGACCTTTAATGACAACTGTTCATCATCTATGGATTGGCAGACATGTTTGTTCCTTTGTTTTGCATTTAGAAATGTGCAATTGGCATATTAAGGTGTTTGAGCATGTGTTTGTTGTGCAGTGCAACAAAGCTATTAGTGGCATACAAGTGGGTAGTTTGTTCAAATGAACAGTTTTCTCCATGTGAAAGGGATGAGGTTGTTCTTGTAATTAGGAGTGCCCAGTCTTCAAGGGTTGGTGTTGCATTTCGAAGGTTTAGTAAGAGTTGGTGAAAGGAAATTTGAGAAGGGCTATCTTCTTGTTATCGAAAAATGGTTTTGAGCGTGACAAAAGTATCAAATGTACGACAGAGAGAAGTTCCAAGGGATGATCCTGCATACATGGGGATTTTCTTTACTAGAGGCAATTTCCTGAAGTCACCAAGAAGGATCATAGAACAGCCACCAAACAAGATTATACAATGAGAGGGGAAAGCTTGATGTAAGCATGCATCAATTTGAGTTAACAATTTTGGTCCAATAAAGCTCATTTCATCGATGAGAATATAGTGAATATGGTGGAGTTATTCTTGAAGGTTTGAAAGGGATTGGCCTTCAAGAGGGTGCATCTCAACAATGGGTATTCGAAGAGAAAAATGTATTGTAAGTGCATGTATGTTAAAGGCAACAACACCAGTTGGATCTAGGAGAAGCAGTGGGGAGGCAGTTTGTCCAGATGCAGGTTGTAGTGCAGATTTCAAGAAAGATATGATGTAAGATTTCTCAGTGCCTGCAATACCTTGAATGACCATTTTGAGTTGTTGAGCAAGTGTAGCGTTTCTAAAATGGGAAATGACAAGATCAAAGACTATGCGTTGTGTGGGAGAAAAGGAATCGGGTGAATTGGACAATGAGGTGGCATCTTCATATAGTTGGGTGGACAAGCGATTGAGGTCAATGAATGATATCGTTGTTTCATGCGAATGGGTGGGTATATTGTTATGTGTCCAATTGTGATTTTTGTCAAAATCACAACGTCCAAGCATTTCAAGGTCATCAATATGGATGTTGTTGTCTGATCGGATTTGAGAGAGAATTTCCCATTCATCCATGGTATGGGGCAAGGGAAAGGGAATTGGATTGGAGTTCGAATCATCAAATGGAGGTGTAGAGGGTTCTTCTTGTACGCGTTTAACACACCACACAACATATGTGTCTTTAATGCGATGCCAATGAGAAATAATTTCAGAACTTGTTGTTCCAATATCCTTAGGGAGGGCACAAAAAGGTTTGTATAGAAGAAGTTTGCTCCAACAAAATGGTTCAAAAGTTGAATAATCAAAGGGAGGAATGGAAGTGAATTGTGGAAAGACTTTAACAATATTTGACGCAAGTTTTGTTTCCATGGATTTTTTTCCTCCTAGCTGAGAAAGACCAGGAGCAAGCAACTTCAAGCAGGGTTAGATGTTCAAGATCAATGGGTATTTCCATGTATGCAAATATGAATGGGGGTTGGAGGGGTGTTAGTAGTATCATTACAAACATGGAGGAAGACAATTTGGATCAAATTTAGGGAAAAAAAGTGACGACTGCAAAGCACAAGAGGGAGTTTTTGGAGCATGTGAAATGTTTCTTGTGCACTAATGTCTCATTCTGCAACTGTTTTTTCAAGGAATTACTTGATTGGCTGAAGAACGGGGCTGTTACTTGGTGCTGCATGTGCAAGGCGATAGAGAATAGCATGGTAGATTTCTGATTTTGGCTCTAATTTTGATGCATACTTTGAAATGTATTTGAGGAAAACATGTCTAGAAAGAACAGGTTGGCAATCAACACTATCCCTCCATATTGAAAGCATGGTTGGGTTGTGAATATTTAGAAGGGAACCATTTCTTGCAGGATTGTAGGTCTTACGTCCATTTGCAGCAATGAATAAGGAAGAAGTAGCTTGTAGGTCATAGGGAAAACCAAAGCGACATTGAACAGATGTTCCTTTTTTGTGAAGGCAAGTTGATTTTGAACATTTGGTGTGCCTTTGAACACAATTTACAAGTTCTTCATAATCAGCTAAGTAGTTTGATTCAAATATGGATGGTGATGCAAGACTGCATGGATAATTTGTAGTAAAATGATGTAACCCAAAAGTGGCAAGTGGTCGTTACAAGGATTTCAAGCTGTAACATATGTGTCTAAAAAGTGTTTTTTAGCTTCAGCTGCAAGAACATATTCCCAGTCTAAGGTGTCCATATTTGGTGCATCTACCAACCAAATAAAACCATGAATGTGTGTGGATCCCCTATGTTTCCATTCATACCTACAGGGGAGGAAAAGGAATATATTATAAAGCAATCTTATAAAGTGACAAACATGATGAGAAGGATAAGAAGGAAGAGATAGTAAAACACTTGCACCAAGAATTGGTTATATGAAGTCCTTTTTGAAGCACCTCTTCGAGGAATATTTTGAATATATTGTGATGTAATATGTGGATTTCATATGATGTTGTGAATCTTCCATTGATGGTGTTGATCTAAACTGGTAGGGAGTTGACCAGGCATTAGAGTATGCAAATACGACCATTTTGTGTTAGTTGCACTAAGGGTGAAGAAGAACAATGGTGTACCTTGTTGATTGATCATATTTTTGAGTTCAACTCTACTTTTGTTCCAATACAAGTGTGTTCCATGCAATGAAGACCCAAATCGTGTGACCCTTTCACCAATTTTTTCATTAGGCATGTCTTACAATTGGTTAACAAGCTCAAGTATTATGGGAGCAAGTGTATCTTCAAGGTTAATTTTGACAAAAACAGAAGCAATAGAATTACTCCGATGATGTATGCTTAGATTTTATATGTAGTACCAAAAGTGGGGTTGTTTCCCAAATCTGTTATCATGATAGTGAATGAGGTGAAATGCATATTCATGTATTTCAACTTGATGAATGCGTGGTTGTTTAAGCATTGCTGCACCTGTGAGGAACAAGGTTGGAAAGGCCATGGAAAGAAGGCATTCTGTGTTGTACACATTGATAGGGGAGATTCCTATAGGGGGCAATCAATGGAAGTTGGTAGTGGGATATCTAGTATGCGTAAGAAGCGTCTAATTTCCTCAACCTCAGTTCTATCATTTCTTTGTGTTGAAATAAACAAGGAGGATTCTAATTCATAGGGTTCAAATGAATTTGGTGGTTGCAATGTAGAGGATGAGATTTGTTGATGAGATAATGTATCATTTCTATTAACATAAAAAACCAAAGGAGAAATGTCTGTTTAAACAAGAGGCAAAGAAGCTTGTTATCACTCCAGGGAACTCCTCTATGTTGTATCTCGAGGATGCCTGGTAACTTAAATTTTTTTTAGGGTTTTCTGATATGGATCAAGTCAGTTGACCTATATAACCTTTCCACTCTCAATACATGCATAAAACTCACTCGTTTACAAGGATTTTAGTTGCAATTGCTCAGAAATTCGACAATAAGGTGCAGGGATGGAGAACTCACCAGGCTGGCAGACTTATATACAAAACACATGCATATAAATGGCTAAATCCTAATAAGGATGGTATTTATAAATCAAATAGCATTAATAAACCAATAGGATGACAGCTATAAGCTTTTTAATCAATCTGAAAATTACCTAAATACACATTTAGGCATAAATATAGTAAAGAAAGAGATGATGGCTGAACAGATCACAACAAAAGAGCTTATATCATGAATAAGTAAAATGAGAAGCTTGAAAGCGTTATTGGCTCATAAATCCCCGAAGTTGAACCTCTATTATAAAATCAATCATGGGCTTTATATCCTTCTACAAAAAATGACAGATCTTAAAACTTCGATCTGTTTTCACAAAAATACTCATAAGTGATAGTTTTTCAGATTAGGGTTTAAAAACCTAGCTAACTATTTGTCTATCTATTATGAATATCTAGCTCATTGAGCAAATACTAAATAACTGCAGTAGTCGTCGATAATCACCATTGCTTTTTCAGTGTGAAATTGCTACCAATAGCTAGTGTCTCGGTGGTTAACTGAAGTGACCTTTCTTGTTTAATCCGCCTGAATTTTCTACCTTGTCGCCACGGTCATCGATCGGAAGCTATGACCTCTAATCGTCGACACACCAAGCCTCAATGATGCCGCAGTGTCGATGCCTCAAATGACTATTCTTCTCAGCATCGGCGATCGAAACCCCAAGACAGAAAGTATCGGAGCTTTCAACCACTAGCTTGTCGGTGATCAGAAGCTGTACTCATTAATGTGTATGAACATCTTATATGAACACCGTCGCAGTGTCGACGCCTCAACTCACTAACGTCATGACAGTTTCTTCATCGATGATTGGAAACTCTTTTCTCTAGCCCATCGACGCTCCAAACCTGAACGTATCGACGCTTTCCATCACTAGCTCGTCGGCGATCGGAAGCTCTATCTTCTAGCCCATCGACGCCCCAAGTCTCAATGCTGCCGTTGTTTCAGAGGTGAAACAAACTAATTTTATCATTGTAGGAGGTCATCAAAAGTTTTGAATCGAAGTTCTAGTTCTCTATGCCACCGCTGTTTCGGAGCTTTAAACCACTAGCTTCACGATCGAAAATCGGAAGCTCTAGCCACTATCCCATCGGCGCCTTAGACTGGAATGCTACCGCAGTGTCGGCATATCAAACCACTAATGTTTCCTTTGGAACCTCAAACCACTAGAATCTTTGTCGACGATTGAAACCTCAGACCACTAATGATCGGCGATCGGAACATCAAGCCACTAGCGCATAGGAACTTTAAATCTGAGCACTGCCGTTGTTTTGGAGGTGAAATGAACTAATATTCTCAGCATCGGTGATCGAAAGCTCTTTCCTCTATCCCATCGGAACTTTAAACCACTAACGTCGCGATCGGCACCTCAAACCACTAGAATCTTTGTTGGTGATTGGAACCTCAGACCACTAATGATCGACGATCAGAACATCAAGCCACTAGCGCATCGAAACTTTAAATCTGAGCGCTGCCGCTGTTCCGAAGGTGAAACGAACTAATATTCTCAGCATCGGTGATTGGAAGTTCTTTCCTCCAGCCCATCGAAACTTTAAACCAATAGCTTCGCGATTGGAAATAGGAAGCTCAAGCCACTAACCATCAGAACTTTAAATCTGAGTGCGGCCGATGTTTCGGAGGTGAAATGAACTAATCTTCTCAGCATCAGTGATCGGAACCCCAAACCACTAACCATCGGCACTTTAAACCACTAACCATCGAAACTTTAAACCACTAGATTCTCCGCAGTGGTGGTGCCGTAGCCGACTAAAACTCTAAAACGTCGGTGTAATAGAGGACTACACTTTTGATCACTATTTAAAAATGTTTCGATGGCAGTAAAAAATTTAGCAATACGCCTAACCACCGAAGGGGCTTTCCACCTGTTATTTATCTTCCAACTTTCGGTGGCTAATGAGATGTTCTGATCCTCGCCCAAGCCACCGAAAGCTACAACTTGTGAAATTTTTACCCAAATAAAAAAACAGAGGCTTTCAAACTGTCAGTGATATTCATATCCTTCATCGCAAGATTTAAATTCTTCATACTATCAAAATAAATTTATTTTGGGAGATAACATATGGCTCCTACTTGGGGATGGGAACCTCCCTGTGAGGTCCCAAGAACCCCAGACCAAAATTCCTTTCCTGAAAAAAGAATAATTAAAGCTATCTTCTAGTGTTCCATTGGGCATGGAGTCATTTGTCTTTTATAACTGACTCTCACTGCACCCTGCCTGTAGCCTGCTTTGCTTATTCATGAAAACAACTAAAAATGACCTAGCTACTCATATTAAGAGCTTATTTTCTTATATACTCCTACTCCTAATTCTAATCAGTAGATCCTTCTTATCATGTGACATCATGCTTCCAATGAAGCCAAGTCAGAAGCTAATCTGCTAAATTTATCCCTGATCTTGACCCTAAAAATAAATGAAACCCTAGCATGCAGCAATGTAGTTTTGAAGGGTGACAGAGCCAGCTATCATCTGACAAAAATATTTTGATATCTATTCTGCTCATAAGTTCCAGATAGTCAGCAACAGGGTCATAAAATCCAACAAGAAATACCTTTTTATGCTGCTGATATTTTCCTTTACTGATGTCAATGTTGAATATGGACAGCTCAACCTTTGTCGGATCAAAACGAAAGCTCAATAGCTGATCTGAACCTTCTTGTTCTCTTATGATCAGATCTTGATCATCAATCATTAAAATTCCCTTTTGAGAATAGTGCTCACAATAGGATGATAAAACATGGTTTACATCATATGAATAAATATCCGTTGAAAACATATAATTGCCTATACAATCATCAGTTATCATAGGCTCATCCTGGTTTGCAAACTGATCATAAAATCCAGATTCATACCTGTCTTGGGAGTACTTTGCAAACACTGAAGAATCTAATTCTAAATCTGAAAGGAGCTCACATGCTTGCTGCTGTTCCAAATCTGCTTCAGACCCATAATCTTCGTGGTCAAAATTTGACTCATACTGATGTTTATCTGGCTCAGGTAAATGATGGCTTTCAAAATCAAACTGCTCTAGGATTTTCCTTCAGGCACAAATTTTTTCCTCCACCTCTAAAGCATCTTCAAACATAATGCTTAAAGATGAAGATTTCCTTTCTAGTAGAAGAAGGGCAAGTTTTGAATGTAGTCCCATCACATAATATATAATGGCAGCTGTCTCTGTGGGCTGGATCTCCACAGGAATAGCATGATAAGTGTTGTAGAATCTTCGATTGAAGATAGGAAAAATTTCTTCTTCCTCTCTCTTCAGAGCATAGAAATCAGCGAGATACAAATCAGGAGATTTGTTCTCACCCCAATACTTCAAAAATGCATCAGTGAATTCTGTCCAAGATCCAATAAAGTAAGATTTTAAATTCTTGAACCATATAGCAGCATCTCTAATCAACGATTTAGAGAAAAATCTCATGATTACATCCTCATGAACAATCTGAAAACGTTCCATAATATATTCAAAAGATTCCAAGTGTCTTTCTGCTGAAGCTTGATTCTCTCCGGAAAACCGATGGAGATATTCATAACAACCAAGAGGGTAAGGATGAAGCCAAGAGGGCAGTTTTAATGGCTTAAACATCTTCATCCTGATTTTTATTTGAAAGGCTATGGGCTGATCATGAGGGATAACAATCTGCTGACAAGGTTCAATGTTTATGGAAACGAGTGTTGAGCTTTGCATAGGTTTTGAATCGGTTTTGGTTTCTTCAAGGTTACATGGCTGATCAGATTTAGAAGGAATTTGGGTACAGTGGTCATTTTTATAGATGAGTTGTGGCACACAGACTGATTCACCTTCTACAAAATATTCTTCTATAGATGGATTTATAAAAGATGGCTGATAATATTCAGAATATATAAAACATAAGATAATTCTTTTAACATGTGAAGGGAAAAAGTATAAAGGAGCTGATAAAAATAACAACAGTTCATAAAGTAAACTGCTGAACTGGTACCTAGATTTTGAATTCAGCCTCTTCATATTTTATCAACTGGGTCCTCCCCAGTGGAGATTTATTAAATTCGAATGGATCAGGGAAAGAGAAGTCTTTGTAAATCTGCCCTAGCAGTAGGGCTAGGTTTTCTTCTGATGATCCTCTATGGGTCTGCAACAGGTGTTGCAGGTGGCCTCTCTTGATTTTCTCTGGTATGAGCCTTGCACAGAGCCACAGTTCTTCAATGGAGTCACCAGGGATGAGATCTTCACAAGCAGTAGTGCTTGAAGATTCCTCAACCCTAAAATTTTCTGATTTACTTATAAACTTCTGAGAACTAGATGCTTCAGCATAAGAAGATTGAAATGGAGGTCTATTTGATATAACAACAAAAATACCTTTGGAAATACCTAATGTAACTCCCCTTGCAGCTCTAGAGGTCTGTCTTAGTGAAACCTTAGCTGCTCTCAGAATCTCTTCTGGATCTGAAATAGGTGTTGCTAATGGCCCTTTAGGGTTTTCTCTGGTACTTGGTCTTCTTGAAGACACCTTATATCAATGGAGTCGCCAGATAGATGATTACAACCATAATAATTTCCAAGCTTTGTCTATCATCAAAGCATGGATCTATGTCATCTCCTAGGGAAGCTGAGCTTCAATCTCCTCTCCCCGACAACAGCGCCAGTTTGTTATCACTCCAGGAAACTCCTTTAGGCTGTATCTCGAGGATGCCTAGTAACTTAAAATATTTTTAGGTTTTCTAATATGGATCAATTCATTTGACCTATATAACCTTTCCACTCTCAAGACATGCATAAAACTCACTCGTTTACAAGGCTTTTAGTTGCAATTGCTCAGAAATTCGATAATAAGGTGCAGGGATGGAGAACTCACCAGGATGGCGGACTAACATACAAAACACATGCATATAAATGGATAAATCTTGATGAGGATGGTATTTAAAAATAAAATAGCATTAATAAACCAATAGGATGACAACTATCAGCTTTTTAATCAATCTAAAAATGACCTAAATACACATTTAGGCATAAATACAGTAAAGAAAGAGATGATGGCTGAACAGATCACAACAAAAGAGATTATATCATGAATAAGTAAAATGAGAAGCTTGAAAGCGTTATTGGCTCATAAATCCCCAAAGTTGAACCTCTATTATAAAATCAATCATTGGCTTTATAGCCTTCTACAAAAAATGACAGATCTTGAAACTTCGATCTATTTTCACAAAAAATACTCAGAAGTGATAGTTTTTCAGATTAGGGTTTAAAACCCTAGGTAACTATTTGTCTATCTATTATAAATATCTAGTTCACTAAGCAAATACTAAACAACTGCAGTAGTCATCGATAATCACCATTGCTGTTTCAGTGTGAAATTGCTGCCAACAACCAGTGTCTCGGTGGTTAATTGAAGTGACCTTTCTTGTTTAATCCGCCAGAATTTTCTACCTTGTCACCGAGGTCGCTGATCGAAAGCTTTGACCTCTAACCGTCGGCACCCAAACCCTCAATGCTTCCATAGTGTCAGTGCCTCAAATGACTAATCTTCTCAGCATCAACGATTGGAACCCCAAGACTGAATGTATCAGAGCTTTCAATCGCTAGCTTGTCGACAATCGGAGGCTGTACTCACTAATGTGTCAGAACTTCTTATTTGAACGCGGCCGTAGTGTCGGTGCCTCAACTGACTAACGTTGTGACAGTTTCTTTATCAGCGATCGAAAACTCTTTTCTCTAGCCCATCAACACTCCAATCTTGAACGTATTGGTGCTTTCCATCACTAGCTCATCGACGATTGGAATCTCTGTCTTCTAGCCCATTGGCGCCCTAAGTCTCAATGTTGCCATTGTTTCGGAGGTGAAATGATCTAATTTTATCACTATCGGAGGCCAGTAGAAGTTTTGAATTGGAGCTTTAGTTCTCTATGCCGCCGCTATTTTAGAGCTTTAAACCACTAGCTTCGCGATAAAAAATCGGAAGCTCAAGCCACTATCCCATCGGTGACTTAGATCGGAACATTGCCGTAGTGTCGACATCTTAAACCACTAATGTCATGATCAGAACCTAAAACCACTAGAATCTTTGTCGACGATCGAAACCTCAAACCACTAATGATCGACGATCAGAACATCAAGCCACTAGCATGTCGGAACTTTAAATCTGAGCGCTGTCGCTATTTTGGAGGTGAAATGAACTAATATTCTCAGCATCGGTGATCAGAAGCTCTTTCCTCTAGCCCATCGGAACTTTAAACCACTAACGTCACGATTAGAACCTCAAACCACTAGACTCTTTGTCGGCGATCGGAACCTCAGACCACTAATGATCGATGATCGGAACATTAAGCCACTAGCGCATCGAAACTTTAAATCTGAGTGCTGCTACTGTTTCAGAGGTGAAACAAACTAATATTCTCAGCATCAATGATCAGAAGCTCTTTCCTATAGCCCATCGGAACTTTAAACCACTAGCTTCATAATCGAAAATCGGAAGCTCTTTCCTATAGCCCATCGGAACTTTAAACCACTAGCTTCGCGATTGAAAATTGAAAGCTCAAGCCACTAACCATTGGAACTTTAAATCTAAGCGTGACCGCTGTTTCGGAGGTGAAACAAACTAATCTTCTCAGCATCGGCGATCGAAACCCCAAACCACTAACCATCGGCACTTTAAACCACTAACTATCAGAACTTTAAACCACTAGATTCTCCATAGTGGCGGCGCCATAGCCGACTAAAACTCTGAAACGTCGGCGTAATAGAGGACTACACCTCTGATCACTGTTTAAAAATGTTTCGATGGCAGTAAAAAATTTAGCAATACGCCTAACCGCCGAAGGGGTTTTCCACCTGTTATTTATCTTCCAACTTTCGATGGCTAATAAGATGTTCTGATCCTCGCCCAAGTCACCGAAAGGTACAACTTGTGAAATTTTTACCCAAATAAAAAAAAGAGGCTTTCAAACTGTCAGTGATATTCATATCCTTCATCGCATGAGTTAAATTCTTCATACTATCAAAATAAATTTATTTTGGGAGATAACAAAGATAATGCAATTAGGTTGACTCGTACATCTTTCTAGTATGGATCGTTGGCCATTTTGTATTTAAGATCAGCAAGAACACATGTTCGACTAACAAAGAGTTCATATGGATTGTTTGTAGGGTTGCATTTGTGAACAAAAAGGATGTCAATGTCTGATATTAAATGGGGTAGGGATGTGGCAATATTGGAAATGTCTTGGGGGAAGCAAATATTATGGCCAAAATATTTATATTGACCACCACGTGCATGTGTGACTTGTATGATTGAGTTAGCACGACTAATGAGAATTTATTCAACTTGCGTAAGTACTGCAAGGACACGTGGTTGGATTCCTAGGTCCATATTGTTTTTTAATGAAAAGTGATGAAATTTTCTTTCTAGAATACAACGAGAAAATCCGTATGCACCATGGAACTTTTTCGTTGCAATGCCAAGGTAACATGCATTGCAAATCGAGCAGACATTCATGTCAGTTAGTTGGTCCATTTTTTTATGAAATCATTGATGTGCATCATCAAGGGGGGTGTTGTATGGATTTATCATGGGGGATGGAAGGGATGGTGTGTTGGAAGGTTGGCCAAGAGAAAACGAAAAATACATATCCACAGCTTGACGAGCAACTCTATAAAGAAGACGTTGTTTCTTGTTGTTTTTATTTATGTTTTGTGCATATACAAGTCTTCTTCATGCATTGGCTTATTCATTGTCATGATTCGACATGATTCCTACAAGAAAATTTTAAACTTGTTAAAGACTTAGAAGCTTTCATTGGTGGCAGGGACACATTTTGTATATGTATTAAGTGGAAAGTATATCGATATAAAACATAAGATATAAATCAAATGTTAAGTGATTGTATATTGGGAACCAACCATGTACGTTAAAATAATATTTATGGAGTAAATATATTTTTCAAGTTTTAGCTTGATAACTGTAAGAAAGCAATAATATAGAAGACCAAAGTTTAGTATGACAAAGCATATATGAAAAAATAAAATAAATGTAATAATTGTTCTGTACAGAAGAATGACAAGTTGTGGTAAGAAAGAAGAGAACAAAGTTATTTATTTATAAATAAACATACTAGAAAATTAGTATGGTATTCAAAAGCGACCATATAGGTTGCATCAACAATTTAAATTCAAAATGTTAAGTGATAGCTTGTGCAGTGGAACTATGAGACTACAAGATAGAACTCCTAAAATTGAAAGCTATAAATGGAGTAAAAAAAACCGTGCTATGTTGAAGCATGGAGTAAGGACAAATTTGAGAATTGAGGCAATTCATTACAGACAATAACGAATGCTCAAGTATTAAGTTGAAACAACTTATGTATTTGTATGTCCAGGTGAAGTTGCCGATTAAATTTTTTAAACCATCACAATTACAACCTTTATGCATGCAATTCCACATAAGGTCTATGTTCTAACTAAAAGAGTAATAAGAAATTGGTTGTTGCAGATATTATGGGTTATTTCAACAATTGATGTTGCTTCAGTTGAGAGGAGGCATAGGTCTTTCGTAGAAATGTCCATGAATTGGTTTGCAGCATCATCAAAAGCTACAACACCATGAAGGTGTCCAGTGATATCTTCCAAGTCAACCTTTAGTATGTATAGATAGTCGCATTCAATAAATTCCCCATCACATCCACCACAATGCCAAATGTTTCCAACTTTATGAGAAATATTTTCATGCATTGTATACCATAAAAAAAGAGAGGGCATGCAAGGAAATGAAAGTCATCCATGTTAACATTTGTGATGGTTGCAACAACAGAGTACCAAATATCCTTTTTAGACGGTTCAATATTTTGTAGCTCTTTAATGGTAATTATTTTACGAGGAGCAGAATGAGAGGCATTGAATTTTCGGCTCAAAGATGGTGATGCTGAACGAAATCCATTGTCATCAAACCATATTTGGAGAAGGACAATTTCTTCAATATTTGGGTTTATAAAAAGAGTAGTTTTTGAGATAGTCCCAACAGTTTTTCCATTAATTTATGTAACATGACCACCTTTGAATACTAAAACTAGAGGAGTATCTAAACCGTGGAGGTTAGCAAGTTCGGTTCCTTCAATTTGGAAATTCTCTCCCCAAAGTGTTATGTCAATGCTATAGCTTGACATGTCACGGAGTCCAATGGTGCGTCGTACAGTCTCTACACCATCCCATTTTTGTATGCTTGATGTTGACAAAACTGAAATTACAAGTCCAAGAAGGTCAACCATGGAATTGAAAAGTATAGTTTGGATGTCCTGAATAGTTTTAAAGTTAAAGCAATGTAAAGGTATTAAGGGGCATTTATCTAAGCATGGTTGGATGGTTGACAAGGAACCTAGGAAAATCTCATGATGGCTTTTCAAATGGTTGAAAATTGGATTGGATGATTTGATTATGCAATTTGATACTATGTACACTACTCCTATTTGTATTTGGTCGTACAAAGAGAGTGTTAATTCATTGAATGCGGAGATATATATTTCATCGTGTGAAGCATTAACAAGGTCAAATCTAAACACTTTGCTAGAACCGCGTTGGTTTTCATATTCATGAATGCTTGTATTGACAATAACTCGACCTTGAATGCTCCAAATTTTGCTAAAAGAGGCAAGTGATGTGAATGGGATCGTCGATGTAGGAAAGGCATGGTTTTCATTTATTGAGGTGGGGTTCACGAGAGAAGGGGTGCAAGTTTGGAGCAATATTTTCTCTGGAATAGAGGAACTACTCTGCGAGGGAGAGGCTACAACTAAGTGGTAAGATGAAGGGTATCCAATAATCAATGCATCCATCGTGACAACCTCAAGTACAAACAATGCGATAATCATGGTAAGAAGTATGTTAGAGAGTAATGGGAGTAAAAAACATGTGATGCATCAATGGTGTGAAATTCATTAAGTGGGAAAAAAACAACGAGGAAATGAAACATACGTTACATTATGTACAACGTTGCATGGAAAATGGGTGACTTTGATTATAGTTCCTTCTTTTAGTTCCCCATATTCTACAAGACTATTATGTATAATTGGAAGTAATAGCTCATGGTTGTGAAGGTCGTCTGAGATAGAAATTCGGAACCAAATAGTTTATGAGTTGAGTGAGTTCACTTGGTTTACTGTGGAAACTTGTACTAGCGGGAAAAGGTTGAAAGCACCATGTAGAAAAAGCGAAATAACATCTTCAATTAGCATAGGATTCATAAGGTGATGGTTGTTCTTTCTTGTGGAATCAAATAGGGCATGAACAAAATAAAACAAAAAACATGATATAACCTTATGAGGTTTATTCATTCAGACATATAGAAATGAAATTATAGATATGAAAAGTGACAATGGTCATTGGGTTTGAAATCCACAAATAAAGAGGAAAGTTTATACATAGAAAGAAATGACTACAAATACTATGTGCAATTTTAAATTTGCATGGCTTTGTGTGTAGTCAACACTTGCACTCATAGCTTTCATTTTGAATCCTTATGGAGAACTCTACTTTGCGTTTGTTTTGTGTTTTATGCATTGCCAAAGATGTTGTTGCATAATTTTTTTTTGCATCAACTACTCTATATATATTTAGTGGCCTCGAGGTGAAGATGTTGTCAACATGGAATATGCGATTATTCAGAGTGAAATAACACGTTCTTTGGCAGTGTGGATTGCATGTTTTGGAAGCGGTCATGTTAATTGTTTTTCATGGACAAGATTAGTGATATCTGTAAAGCTTTAGGATTCACAGGTGTCTCAGGTGTTTTGCTTATACTGTCAACTATATGCAAGATAAGAACAGTTGCCCCTGGTAGAGTAAATACCATGTTTCGGAACTACTCTTACCCATTCCCAAATAACATTTACAAAGAGTTTACAAAATGAAACCCTCAATTTGGCAATAAATATATAGTAATTCAGACCAACAATAATTCCACTATCAAATCTATGCAAGACAACATATATTTGTTGTAAAATAATAACATACATTGTATAAATCATAGCTAAGCAAATTGTAAGTAAATACAAAATTTTTAAACATTCAAGATTAAAATTCCAATTGCAAGAAGAAGATAAATTCAGAGCCACAAATATACCAAGCAAATAATTTGTTACCACAATGCATGTTGAAAACAATTAAGCGGAGTCAAGGAATACCCACAAATTTGACAAAGTGGCAAAACCATGATTGGAAAACCTCTGGTGTAAACGAAGGGAAGCAAAATAAATACAAGCAAACCAAAGACAAACAATACCAAATATTGGTTTCCTGAAGCTTTGTATAAATGTGCAAAGCAAAGGAGGTGCAACAACAAAACCGGTAAATCAAGAATTGTGACAAGATCTTCGAGATCCTCATAAGTTGAGCCACAATTAAGATATAGGCCCATGGTTGAAGAAAATGGACAAGCTTTCTTACATTAATGGAGCAACAATGCATTGATGAAGCATTAACATAGAGCATTCATGTCGATTAAGGGGCATTGAAGAAGTGTTCTTCATCGACTCGAGTGGCAGTGAGACCAAACCGTGACCAAATTGACCCCACAAACTCTGAGCCTAAACCCAAAAAATCCCTCGAACTGAAGCTTTTGCAAAACCCTCGGCCTCAAATCTTGGCAAAGGCTATGCCCAATTCAAAGAAATGAACTATAGTGAAGGACACTGGAAGAAAAGATGGACTTGTTAATCTAGACATTTGCCCAAAAAATGAAATTGACCACCAAACATGCATGAAAAAATGTAGTGAAACCAATCTGCGACCAAATTGACCCCACAAACTCTGAGCCTAAACCCACAAAAGCCCTTGGATTGAAACTTTTGCAAAACCCTCGGCCTCAAATATTGGCAAAGGCTATGCCCAATTTAAAGAAATGAATTGCAGTGAAGGACATTGGCAGAAAACATGAGCCTATCAATCCAAAAATCTGGCCAAAAAACGAAATTGGCCACCAAACGTGCATGAAAAAATGTAGTGAAACCAAACCGCGACCAAATTGACCCCACAAACTCTGAGCCTAAACTGTCAAAACCCCAAAAATTTCGAAAAATTTAAAACTTTTAAAATAGCATATAATCACATTAAATGCAGTCATTAACTGTTTGATTAGTTTATGTTACTAGAATTGTAACTTAATGATATTTTGATTATACTTTATTTTTAAAAAGCAGTTTCTTTTCAGTTACTGACTGTTTTTCTGTTTGCGACACAAGGTGGGTTTGTCGTGAGGGACTGGGCTTACTTAGCTTTCGAGCTAATGCAACAGTTTCCTTCTATTACAGGTGTACAGGTAAGAAGTATGGTTCGATGCTAACAAGTCTCAGAGGTTTACAATACAAAATTTCTGTATAAGCTTATTTAGTGGAAGTACATACCAACTAGATCGACTTACCATGCTTTTTAAGGTAAATCTTTTACTCAGTTTCTTTTGAGATCCAAAGCTAGAAAATGAAGTTCTACATACAGAGATGGTATTTAACTTTCTATACAGAAATGAATTAGAACTTAACCAGTCTACAGAGTATGGAACTCTTAAATATTCATACTGAAAGTGATAATGAGAAGGTACTAATTACTTCTTTATTAAACAACTGACAAATAGAAATTCACAACATCAAAGGTCTACTTCTATTATTCATCGTTTCCTGTAGTATGCCATGTTCAGAATTTCTTAATTTAGTTTTTGCAACTGAAGATGCAAATGATGAGATATTACCAAAAAAGATCTAAGGAAAATTACTCTCTTAGGCAGCTAACATATACATGTTTATGGTTGAAATTAAGGCTTCCCTTAATAATTTCTTTAAGAGTTGCAAAGTTAGGAATGCTACTCTACTTTCAAAATCAACCTTTGAAAAGAAAACAATTTACCCTTAGGAACAGTTCTAAACTTATGTTAGTCAACCCCCTTGTAAGATTATTGAAGACTATACTATTAACAAGAAAGTTAATATATATCATAGTTACTTTTCACATCTTTACTTATGGAATAATCCACCAACTCTTTCGAGCTTAGAATATGATAAGTCTAATTGTTACTATGAAGATTTAAGTCTATAGAAAGGTAGCTAAATCTATTAACATGTAGTAAAGACATGGACTAGAATAAGCCAAAATCAAATTAATGGGTAACATAATTCTATTATCACTAACATAAATTCTAGAGAATTGTTAGATCTATTTCTTTTACTTAAGGTTAAACAAATGGCAATAAAAAATGGCAAGTTTATAAACCACCATGACTTTAACATTACTCCAATGCTATTATAACTTCATAAGAGTTGATCCATTCTCCATACCTAAAATGTATGAGACCCAACCTGTGCAATATATATAATATCATAATTTATGAGCATTAGACTAACGTTAACACAGTTGATAATGTATCGCAGGAATACTATGGCTTACAAACCTTACGAGGGTCTCCATGCAATGATATGGTTGTGATAACAATCAAAGGAGAAAGGGTCGTGGACTTTGGAATTGTTAACCATTTCATGCACAATTATTAAAATACTACGTGGTTGCATAGCAGCCATGCATTGGCGCTATATAACTTTGACTTAACCCTAAAATCGCCATTTCTCCTTTGGCCGCTCTGCAGGTTCTTCTGGGTTATTTTGCTGTTATGTTATCTGCCAATGTCCTCCTGTTACTTCAGCTCCTCGCAAGCTCAGTTACCGCATGGTGAGGGTGATTAGAGTGTTTATAAACTTGCTGCCTGCTTCTGCAAAACCGCCATTGTTGGCTTGGCTCGGGTCATTGACAGTTCTACCATTTTCTGTACCCACAAGAGTGATTATCCCTTCCATAAAGCGTGGTTGGTGTTACGAACTGGCTGTGAGATAACTGAAAGAAAGAATGTTGCAGTTGTAGGGTTTTTCCCTCTCCATCGATTTGCTGGGGGTTTCCTTCTCTGTTAGTGGTTGAGAGATTTAACTCCATTCCTTCTCCATCGACTGGCAGGTTCTTGTTCAGGCTGGCTGTGGCATCGTTGTTAAGGGTTAACAACGGATAAGGTAACCTCTACCTCATTATTTTTATTTTTATGTTACAACAATATATATTTATTAAAACAATTCTTTAGCACTACAACGATCGCTAACAGTTGGTCGCGTACTGGTTTGGCAGGTGAACCTGCTACTCTTCTTTTCTTACACTGGAGAATGGGTTACGGCATTACAGCCCCGGTAAGCCTTGGTCTCTCCACGGTTTGTCAACTTTGTGTGAAACCTTTAAGCGATTGCGCATGGTTGATTGTTGCAGCCCTTTTGTTGACCTCCAAGGATTTTGGGTTGTTTGTTTTTAATGTTTAATATTAAGGGTAAAAACCCTAGCTCTTATACAGAGCTCTCCGGCTACGGCCGTGAGTGTAAGAATTTGTTTGTAAATATTGTTATGTTTAAATAAAGAATAAGGAACAGGCTATAAGCCTGGTGCAAATTTTTGTTACTAATTTGAGTATTACTGCCGCACTAGTTTTTATATGCAGTCCATATACTTGTGCATAATGTGAAGATTTGGGTATTTACCGTGGGTTATTATGCCCATAATTATTATTGCAATTTCTTCTGCAATTTCTTTGCTTACATTATAGAGATTCGAATGCTATTTATATTTAGTTCTTTTTATTTTTTTTCTTTATATAAATATAACTGTAAGCAGAACACTGTTAGTTTTTTTTACCATTTACTAACTTCTAGTGATTTATAGGGTTTAACCCTAGATGTCGGTGAAGGATAATAATATTGATTTTCTTCTTTTAAATAATATTTTAAGTTAAAGAGACATCTGTCATATTAGGTTACTGAGATAGTTTAAACACTTAAGCTCGACTACCGAGCATCCTGCATATATAAACATTTGATGTGTAAACTGAAGATTATGTGTTATTATCAGTTTATAATTAAATCTTCTTATTAATGCGAAAATTGTAAATGTTATATAGTTTGTACCCTAATAACAATATAGGGTTTTATATATTTTATTTATTTAATTAACTTGGAACTGTCAGTAAAATTCCACTTTTAACTTAGATACATACTTCAAGATTTACTTACCAGGTATCGAGATACTCTCTATATTAAAAATAACAAGTTCTTATATGTATAAATAATTTACTACAAAATGTCTGTAATAACACTGAGTACTTACTAATACATCGTAGTGTTTTTGCCTTTATTGTAATACTGAATTCTACTTATGAATGAGTAACAATTTTGTTTTACTGCTACATAGTTTTTACTTTTGAAAGAAAAAAAAATAGATTAAGAACTGTTAAATCACCTGCAGTTCGAACAGTAAGTTCGATTCTGGGAAAATATAGTAAGAATTCTATCTGAAATTAAAAAGCAAAATATAAGAGTACTTTACTGTTTTTATAATGTTTATATTTGATTATTCTGTGGTTTATTATACTATTTACATTCTACTGTAAATAGTTTATTCTCTTAATTAAAATGTTTACTTACAAATGTGCTGTAAGTACAAATATTAACATGCTGGTTTTCGATAAATAAAAGAATATTCTTTCTGTAACTTGTTCTTACTTCGAGTTAATTTCTTGAGGTAAAAGAATCCATACACCAGAAAGGAAACTTATAGTAATAGTATAAATTCTAATTTAACTTCTACTATCTTTTCCTTTACTGTAGAATTTACTGAAACAAACAAAACACAGTAATAGAAGGTAGTTTAAATCTATGAGAAAATAACATAAGCATTTGTAAGACATTAGTGGTTACTGGAAGTAACTAAATAAGAACTCGGTTTAGAAGGATATTACTTCACCATACCGAGGTACTGTGCTGGAGTACGGTCTGGTGATACCAGATGTGGAAAAACACAGTAACTAATAACAAATTTAACTACTGATATTCTGAGATACTAACTTTTACTGAAACTAACTAACTCCTTAGACATGTAAAATAATCATAACATGCATCCATTCATACTCAGTAAACATGAAGAAATAAATGACAAAACCTGTTTAAGCTGTGGACAACAACAGCAATGGGAGGCCATTCCTCCCTACCAACTCCTGGAGAGCGCTCAGACAGCGACTCCTCAGGACCCCCGAGCTTGCTC
>LPNX011122588.1:498324-514923 GCA_001517045.1 Pseudotsuga menziesii
AGTTTACATAAATATTCATAAATCCCAGCGAAATACCAATTTTTAATCATATTATCCATAAATCCTGGGCGAAATACCATTTTTTCAACCTATTATCCATAAATCCGGTGAACCATCTCCAAATTGGAAAAAATCGGGTGAATTTGGGAAAATATCTCCTCCCAATCGGAAAAATTCGGGCAAATGTGGGCAAAAATCAATATTTTCGTGGGCTAATATTAATTTTCCAGTTTTTCCCTTTTTCTGGATGAATGCGATTTACCTTGGGGCAGCTATATATAAAATAAATAATGGGAGAATTTATTAAATAAAATAAAAACATTTTAATATAAAAATTCGCCCACTTTTTTTTGGGTAACCCTTAAAATTCGCCATTGGGCTAAAAATTGCCCTTAAAATCATCCCTAGTTCCTGCAGTACCTTGAATGACCATTTTGAGTGGTTGAGCAGGTGTAGTGTTTCTAAAATGGGAAATGACAATATCTATGCATTGTGTGGGAGACAAGGAATCAGGTAAATTGGACAATGAGGTGGCGTCTTCATGTAGTTGTGTGGACAAGCGATTGAGGTGAATGAATAATTTCGTTGTTTCATGCAAATGGGTGGGTATATTGTTATGTGTCCAATTCTAATTTTTGTCAAAATCACAATGTCCAAGCATTTCAAGGTCATCAATATGGATGTTGTTTTCTGGTCGGATTTGAGAGAGAAGTTCCCATTCATCCATGGTATGGGGCAAGGGAAAGGAATTGGATCAGAGTTTGAATCATCAAATGGAGGTGTAGAGGGTTCTTCTTGTACATGTTTAACATGCCACACAACATATGTGTCTTTAATGCGATGCCAATGAGAAATAATTTCAGAACTTGTTGTTCCAATATCCTCAGGGAGGGCACAAAAAGGTTTTTATAGATTAAGTTTGCTCCAACAAAATGGTTCAAAAGTTGAAGAATCAAAGGGAGGAATGGAAGTGAATTGTGGAAATACTTTAACAATATTTTGATGCAAGTTTGGTTTCCATGGATTTTTTTCCTCCTAGGTGAGAAAGACCATGAGCGAGCAACTTCAAGCAGGGTTAGATGTTCAAGAGAAAGGGGTCTTTCCATGTATGCAAATATGAAAGGGGGGGTTGGAGGGGTGTTAGTAGTATCATTACAAACACGAAGAAAGACACTTTGGATCACATTTAGGGAAAAAAAAGTGATGACTGAAAAGCACAAGACGGAGTTTTTGGAGTATATGAAATGTCTCTTGTGCACTAATGTCTCGTTCTGCAACTGTTTGTACAAGGAATTGCTTGATTTTCTGAAGAACAGGGCCGTCACTTGGTGCTGCATGTGCAATGAAAGAGAGAATAACATGTTATCTTTCTGATTTTGGCTCTACTTTTGATGCATACTTTGAAATGTATTTGAGGACAACATGTTGGCAATCAACATTATCCCTCCATATTGAAAGCATGGTTGGGTTGTGAATATTTAGAAGGGAATCATTTCTTGCAGGATTGTAGGTCTTACGTCCATTTTCATCAATGAATAAGGAAGAAGTAGCTTGTAGGTCATAGGGAAAACCATAGCGACATTGAACAGATGTTCCTTTTTTGTGAAGGCAAGTTGATTTTGAACATCTAGTGTGCCTTTGAACACAATTTACAAGTTCTTCATAATAAACCGAGTAGTTTGATTGAAATATGGATGTTGATGCAAGACTGCATGGATAATTTGTAGTAGAATGATGTAACCCAAAAGTGGACAAGTGGTCATTACAAGGATTCCAAACTGTAACATATGTGTCCAAAAAGTGTTTCTTAGCTTCGGCTGCAAGAACATCTTCCCAGTCTATGGTGTCCATATTTGGTGCATCTACCAACCAAATAAAACCATGAATGTGTGTGGATCCCCTATGTTTCCATTCATACCTACATGGGAGGAAAATCACTATTTTAGAAAGCAATCTTATAAAGTGACAAACATGACGAGAAGGATAAGAAGGAAGAGATAGTAAAACACTTGCACCAAGAATTGGTTATATGAAGTCCTTTTTGAAGCACCTCTTCAAGGAATATTTTCAATCTATTGTGCATGTATTGTGATATAATATGTGGATTTCATATGATGTTGTGAATCTTCCATTGATGGTGTTGATATAAATCGGTAGGGCATTCACCAGGCATTAGAGCATGCAAATCCAACCATTTTGTGTCATTTGCACTAAGGGTCAAGAAGAACAATGGTGTACCTTGTTGATTGATCATATTTGTGAGTTCAAGTCTACTTTTGTTCCAATACGAGTGCGTTCCACGCAATGAAGACCCAAATCGTGCGACCCTTTCACCAATTTTTTCATTAGGCATGTCTTGCAATTGGTTAACAAGAACAAGTATTGTGGGAGGGAGTGTATCTTCAAGGTTAATTTTGAGAAAAATAGAAGCAACAACATTAATCTGATGACGTATGATTAGATTTTATATGTAGTACCAGAAGCGAGGATGTTTCCCAAATCTGTTGCCATGATAGTGAATGAGCTGAAATGCATATTCGTGTATTTTAACTTGATGAATGCGTGGTTGTTTAAGCATTGCTGTACCTGTGAGGAACAAGGTTGGAAAGGCCATGGAAAGAAGGCCTTCTGTGTTGTACACATTGATAGGGGAGATTCCTATAGGGGGGGAATCAATGGAAGTTGGTAGTGGGATATCTGGTATGCGCCAGAAGTGTCTAATTTCCTCAACCTCAGTTCTATCATTTCTTTGTGTTGAAATAAATGAGGAGGATTCTAATTCATAGGGTTCAAATGAATTTGGTGGTTGCACTATAGAGGAGGAGCTTTGTTGATGAGATAATGTATCATTTCTATTAACATGGCAAACCAAAGGTCAAATGTCTGTTGAAACAAGAGGAAAAGTGTAACACCCTGGTTTTGACCCTGTTTGCATTAAAAATGTATATGATGTTTATATTGTATTTCATCATGGTGTGGAGCTAAAGGCGAAATCCCCACCATCGATTTAACGTTTTATGTTTCGGCGATTAAAATCGTTTCCGATGGTATTTTGTGCTAGCTGGCACATTATAATTTTAGCATCATGTAAATATGCAATTTAATTAAAAACCCACAACCAGCTATGTTAATGCAACAAATAATGAGATGGGGCAATGATTTCCTAAGGATAGGGGGGGGGGAATATTTAACCTTTGGGGCCAATGGCGAAAATCCAAATGTCAATGGGAGAACCCATCAAACAGTCAACTACATTTCTTGTCTCATTCACCCAATCATTTAATTCTACCATAAATTGGTTGAAGTAGTTATTGCATGGGGATGGGAAGAGTATGGGCAGGAAATTCGAATTTGGGGAAAAACGTTTTTGACTTTTGGGGCAAGTTAACATCCAAAATGCATGCCCATTTGGCCATACATCCACGTTCTCCATTTTCCTCACACAGTAAAGCTTGGGAGTTGTTTTACCTTCACGATTTTTCCTGCTGTGTGTTCTCATTCACGATTTTTGAGCTCCTGGGCATTTTTCTCACCATTAGTCATCCACGTTGGGGCTCTCTCAAATGGCTGGAAGTTTCCTGTGTGTGGAAGTCACGTTTTTTGGTTTGTTGTGTGTGTTTTACCTCACTTGGGCAGTCGTTTCTTCATTTTCCTCAGGTTGGAAAGTCGTTTTTTTTGTACTGATCTATGGTTGGGTCTCTTCCCTAACATTTTTGTTGCATTTTCTCCACTAATCTCCAAGCTGAAAATCATTTTTGTGTTGCCCGAAATTTTTTAGGAGAGACCACGTTCTCTTGGGTGTTGATGAATTCATTTTTGGCCACGTTAGGCCCAAAAACGTCCCTAGGATATGAATTGTTGTTAGGGGGTTGTTTTCACCCACCTTGGCAATTCATTTTGTCGCCAAACTATTTTTCCTCAACCCAAAAATTGTGTATATTGTTGTGTATGCATTTGTGCTTTGGTTTGTATTGAATTGGGAGTGGAAATGGGGCCTAACCAGCTTGATAAACCTAGTGTGTGAAGGAACCTCATAGACAGATCTAGGGGGCTGGTTTTCTTCTTTGCACACCTTGAATAGCACTGGAAGGGAAGGCATAGCCTGAGGGACTATGTAGCAGAGAAGGGGATGCTTCCTTGTGTTGGGTGGGTAGATGTTTAGAATCCAGGATATATTTGGCGCAGGTGTCCATAGCTCTGTTGAGTAGCTCACTAGCTTAGCAGTCAGTCTATCCATCTCATTTGTAGCCTGATAAACCCGACTGTGTTGGCTTGGTTGAATTTTGTGTATCCTTGGCTATGTGTGATCCTGCTAGTGTTCCCTTATTCCTTGTGGGAATCATGCCCAACTCGGAGGTGGCAGTGTTGGTGAGAGATTGATGAGCACACTATCCTATGTTTGGGTGGAATGTTGCAGCAACGTAGCTGGTTGTGGGACAATATTCTTCATAAGATAAGTATTCTCGTGTTTAAATCTCTGCATTTTATTTGATTAATGAAAATGATGAACATGTGAATTAATGGAATGGATATGCTTCCGCTGTATGTTAAATTTTTATGCATCTATGCATGTATTAGTTCAATGCATTTCATTTTATCATGTGTATGTTCATGGGAATTAGATATCTCGGATTAGATAGCAGCAATAGTTGCGTCCTCTCTCTGGTAGAGGGGCAAAGACGTGACACAAAGAAGCTAATGCAATTGGGCTGACTTGTACATCCTTCTAGTATGGATAGTTGGCCATTTTGTATTCAAGAGCAACAAGAACACATGTTCGACTAACAAAGAGTTCATATGGATTGTTTGTAGGGTTGCATTTGCAAACACAAATGATGTCAATGTCTGATATTAAATGGGGTAGGGATGTGGCAATATTGGAAATGTCTTGGGGGAAGAAAATAGTATGGCCAGAATATTTATATTGACCACCACGTGCATGTGTGACTTGTAGGATTGGGTTAGCATGACTAACGAGCATTTATTCAACTTGTGTAAGTACTGCAAGGACAGGTGGTTGGATTCCTGGGTCCATATTGTTTTCCAATGAAAAAAGATGACCTTTTCTTTCTAGAATACAACAAGAAAATCCGTATGCACCATGGAACTTTTTCGTTGCAATGCTAGGTTAACATTCATTGCAAGTCGAGCAGACATTCATGTCAGCTAGTTGGTCCATTTTTTTATGCAATCGTTGATGTACATCATCAAGGGGGGTGTTGTATGGATTTAGCATGGGGGATGGAAGGGATGGTGTGTTGGAAGGATGGCCAAGAGAAAATGAAAAAATACATATCCACATCTTGACGAGCAACTCTATAAAGAAGACGCTACTTCTTGTTGTTTTTATTTATGTTTTGTGAATATCGAGTCTTCTTCGTTCATTGGCTTGTTCATTGTCGTGTTTCAACATGATGCCTACAAGAAAAGCGTAAACTTGTTAAAGACTTAGAAGCTTTCATTGGTGGTAGGGAGACATTTTGTATATCTATTAAGTGGAAAGTATATGGATATAAAACATAAGATATAAAGCAAATGTTAAGTGATTGTATATTGGTAACCAACCATGTACGTTAAAATAACATTTATGGAGTAAATATATTTTTCAAGTTTTATCTTGATAGCTGTAAGAAAGCAACAATATAGAAGACCAAAGTTTAGTATGACAAAGAAAATATGAAAAAAAAACAATAAATGTAATAATTGTTTTGTACAGAAGAATGACAAGTTGTGGTAGAAAGAAGAGAACAAAGTTATTTATTTTATAAATAAACATAATAGCAAATTAGGATTGTATTCAAAATCAACCATATAGGTTGCATCAACAATTTAGGTTCAAAATGTTAAGTGATAGCTTGTACAGTGGAACTATGAGACTACAAGATAGAATTCCTAAAAGCGAAAACTATAAATGGAGTAAAAAAAAACCCTGCTATGTTGAGGCATGAAGTAAGGACAAATTTGAGAATTGAGGTAATTCATTACAAACAATAACACATGCTTAAGTATTAAGTCGAAACACTTATGTATTTGTATGTCTAGGTGAAGTTTTCGATTAAATCATTTCAACCATCACAATTACAACCTTTATGTGTGCAATTCCACATAAGGTCTCTGTTCTAACTAAAAGAGTAAGAAGAAATTGGTTGTTGCGGATATTCTGGGTTATTTCAACAATTGATGTTGCTTCAGTTGAGAGGAGGCATAGGTATTTTGCAGAAATGTCCATGAGTTGGTTCGCAACATCATCAAAATCTACGACACCATGAAGGTGTCCAATGATATCTTCCAAGACAACCTTTAGTATGTATCGATAGTCACATTCAATAAATTCCCCATCACATTTACCACAATGCCAAATGTTTCCAACTTTGTGAGAAATATTTTTCATGCATTGTATACCATCAACAGAAAGAGGGCATGCAAGGAAATGAAAGTTATCCATGTTAACATTTGTGATGGTTGCAACCATAGAGTACCAAATAGCCTTTTCAGACGGTTCAAGATTCTGTAGCTCATTAATGGTAATGCTTTTATGAGGAGCAGAATGCGAGGCATTGAATTTTCAGCTCAAAGATGGTGACGTTGAACAAAATCCATTGTCATCAAACCATATTTGGAGAAGGACAATTTCTTCAATATTTGGGTTTATAAAAAGAGTAGTTTTCGAGATAGTCCCAACAATTTTTCCATTAAATTTTGTAACATGACTGCCTTTGATTGCTAAAACTAGAGGAGTATCTAAACTGCGGAGGTTAGCAAGCTCGGTTCCTTCAATTTGGCAATGCTCTCCCCAAAGTGTTATGTCAATGCTATATCCTGACATGTCGCAGAGCCCAACGGTGCCTCGTACAGTCTCTACACCATCCTATTTACGTATGCTTGATGTTGATGAAACTGAAATTACAAGTCCAAGAAGGTCAACCATGGAATTGAAAGGTATAGTTTAGATGTCCTAGATAGTTTTAAAGTTAAAGCAATGTAAAGCTATTAAGGGGAATTTATCTAAGCATGGTTGGATGGTTGACGAGGAACCTAGGAATATCTCATGATGGCTTTTCAAATGGTTGACAATTGGATTGGATGCTTTGATTGTGCAATTTGATACTATGTACACTACTCCTATTTGTATTTGGTCATACAAAGAGAGTGTTAATTCATTGAATGCAGAGATATGTATTTCATCGTGTGAAGCATTAACAAGGTCAAATCTGACCACTTTTCTAGACCCTCGTTGGTTTCCATATTCATGAATGTTTGTCTTGGAAATAACTCGGCCTTGAATGCTCCAAATTTTGCTAGAAGAGGCAAGTGATGTGAATGGGATCGTCGATGGAGGGAAGGCAGGGTTTTCATTTATTGAGGTAGGGTTCACGAGCGAAGGGGTGCAAGTTTGGAGCAAGTTGTTCTCTGGAACAGAGGAACTAATCTGCGAGGGAGAGGCTACAACTAAGTGGTAAGATGAAGGGTCTCCAATAATCGATGCATCCACCGTGCCAACCTCAAGTGCAAAAAATGTGATACTCCTGGTAAGTAGAAGTATGTTAGAGAGCAATGGGAGATGAAAACATGTGATGCATCAACGGTGTGAAATTCATTAAGTGGGAAAAAAAGAACGATGAAATGAAACATACGTTACATTATGTACAACTTTGCATGTACAATGGGTGACTTTGATTATAGTTCCTTCTTTTAGTTCCCCATATTCTACAAGACCATTATATATAATTGGAAGCAATAACTCATGGTTGTGAATGTCGTCTGAGATAGAAATTTGGAACTGAATAGTTTATGAGTTGAGTGAGTTCACTTGGTTTACTATGGAAACTTGTACTAGCAAGAAAAGCCTGTTGAAAGCACCATGTAGCAAGAGTGAAATAACATCTTCAATTAGCATAGTCTTCATAAGGTGATGGTTGTTCTTTCTTGTGGAATCAAATAGGGCATGAACAAAAACAAACAAAAAATGATATAACCTTATCAAGGATGATTTTAAGGAACCATACTTATTTAAAAGTGTATAAAATTTGGTGAATATTACCAATTCTTAAAACGCCAACTATAAAATGATTGGCGATATTTTTCAAAAAATATTTTAATTTCCAAGGATTTTATATCGTTTATATAATAATTTGGCGATTTTTAGGGTGAAAAAATTTTACCCCATCAAAATTGGGCGAAACAAGGCTTCAAAAAATGAAAAATGGCGAATCTTTTTTGGGAGAAAAACATGGAAAAATAGCCCACTGGGCTAAAATTCGCCCCTAAAATTATCCCTGAACCTTTCAAGGTTTATTCATTCAGACATATAGAAATGAAAGTATAGATATGAAAAGTGACAATGGTCATTGGGTTTGAAATCCAAAAATACAAAGGAAAGTTTATACATATAAAGAAATGACTACAAATAATATGTGAAATTTTAAAATTGCATGGATTTGTGTGTAGGTAACACTTACACTCGTAGCTTTCATTTTGAATCCTTATGGAGAACTCTACTTTGCGTTTTTGTGTTTTATGCATTGCCAAAGATGTTGTTGCATAACTTTTTTTTGCATCAATTACTCTATATATATTGAGTGGCCTCGAGGTGAAGATGTTGTCAACACATAATATGCGATTATGTAGAGTGAAATAACACATGCTTTAGCTGTGTGTACTGCATGTTTTGGAAGTGGTCATGTTAATTGTTTTTCATGGATAGGCCTAGTGATATTTGTAAAGCTTTAGGATTGACAGGTGTCTCAAGTGTTTTGCTTATACTGTCAACTCTATGCAAAATAAGAACGGTTGCCCCTGGTAGAGTAAATACCATGTTTCATAACTACTCTTACCCATTCCAAAATAACATTTACAAAGAGTTTGCAAAATGAAACCCTCAATTTGACAATAAATATATAGTAATTCAGACCAACAATAATTCCACTATTAAATCTATGCAAGACAACGTATATTTGTTGTATAATAATAACAGACATTGTATAAATCACAGCTAAGCAACTTGTAAGTAAATACTAAATTTTTAAACATTCAAGATTAAAATTCCAATTACAAGAAGAAGATAAATTCAAAGCCACAAAATTACCAAGCAAATAATTTGTTACCAATTCAAAGCCACAAAATTACCAAGCAAATAATTTGTTACCATAATGAATGTTGAAAACAGTTAAGCAGAGTCAAGGAATACCTGCAAATTTGACAAAGTGGTGAAACCTCTATTGCAAAACCTTTGGTGTAAACGAAGGGCAACAAAAGAAATACAAGCAAACCAAAGACAAACAATACCAAATATTGGTTACCTGAAGCTTTGTATAAATGTACAAAGCAAAGGAGGTGCAACAACAAACCCGGTAAATCGAGAATTGTGACAAGATCTTTGAGAACCTCATAAGTTGAGCCGCAATTAAGATATAGGCCCATGTTTGAAGGAAATGACAAGATTTCTTACATTAATGGAGCAACAATGCATTGATGAAGCATTAACATAGAGCATTCATGTCGATGAAGGGGCATCAACAAAGTGTTCTTCATCTACTCGAGTGGTAGTGAGACCAAACCGCGACCAAATTAACCCCACAAACTCTGAGCCTAAACCTAAAAAATCCCTCGAACTGAAACTTTCGCAAAATCCTCGAACTCAAATGTGGGAAAAGGCTATGCCCAATTCAAATAAATGAACTACAGTGAAGGACACTGGCAGAAAAGATGGTCTTGTCAATCTAGACATTTGCCCAAAAAATGAAATTGACCACCAAACATGCATGAAAAAATGCAGTGAAACCAATCTGCGACAAAATTGACCCCACAAACTTTGAGCCTAAACCCACAAAAGCCCTTGGATTGAAACTTTCACAAAACCCTCAACCTCAAATCTTGGCAAAGGCTATGCCCAATTTAAAGAAATGAACTGCAATGAAGGACAATAGCAGAAAAGATGGGCCTGTCAATCTAGACATTTGCCCAAAAAATGAAATTGACCACCAAACGTGCATGAAAAAATGCAGTGAAACGAAACCACGGCCAAATTGACCCCACAAACTCTGAGCCTAAACCCACAAAATCCCTCGGATTGAAACTTTCACAAAACCCTTGGCCTCAAATCTTGGCAAAGGCTATGCCCAATTCAAAGAAATGAACTACGGTGAAGGACACTGACAGAAAAGATGGGCCTGCCAATCCAGACATTTGCCCAAAAAAATGAAATTGACCACCAAACGTGCATGAAAAAATATGTAAGGACATAATCCCATCAATCAATTCATGCGCAAGACTGGTCATTTAGGGAAATAGATAAAATTCTAGTCAAAACACGCAAGCCACCTGTCAGCAAAACACTCGATACACCTGTCAACCCGCATGTGCAACAAAAACCAGTTAACATGAAAATTAATAGATCCACAAGAGAAAGGTATAAGGAAATCAATAGATCTGCAATGACAAGGTGAAGATCTGCACTTGATCTAAGACCAACGAACAAAGAATAATCCGCATAGATCAACGGTCGAGAATGAGTTCTGCAATGCGAAGTTGTAATCTTTTTAAAGTTGCAAAAAGTTGAATTGCGGAAGAAAAGTTGCGGAAGGAAAAATGTGGAAGCCTATATTTGGAAAAGTGGGAAGGAGGATCTTCAATCCGCAATCCACAATTTGATTGCAGAAAGGATTGTTGTGGCCGCAAGTTTGCGGAAGTCCATTTTTTAAAACTGAGAATTGTAAACCGACAATCTGCAATTATAGAAAGAATGTTGCAGAAAGGAAATTGCGGAAAAGCAATTGCGAAAGGGAAATTTGCAGAATAGAGTTGTGGAACCAGAACTGTGGAAAGAGATTTACGAAAATCTGTATTGCGGAAAAGGAGCTTGCGGAAAGGAGCTTGTGAAAGGGTAATTTGCGAAAACAGAGTTACGAAAACTCAATTGCAGAAAAATTGAGTTGCGAAAACACTGAGGTTGTGAATATCCCGGTCTCCACCTGGTCTCCTTCCATTGTGATGAAAAACGATCAAAGCAGTTTTGTCACTGAGGAACTCCCTTGTTCCGGACGCCGCAAAAACCATCGATCATGTGACAGCTGAGACAATGAAAGGAGAATCCTCCGGTCTATATGGTGTATTAGTGTGGTTTTTTGTATTCAGTTGTTGCTTCCTACGGAATGGGGACTGCATCTTTGACAAAATCCTACGTTAATGACAAATGAACTGGGACTACAACTTCTCTAACAAAGATAGGTAACAATTTTCCAGCTACCATTTGTCAAAGCAGCAAGACACAGCCCCCTGTCGGGTGTTGTACTAAAATATGGAGAGTGAAGGATCCGATAGACGACAATAAGAGATAAGGCAACAGATTCCTTGAAACAAGAAAAACCCCAGACGAATCGCGAGACACTTGTTTAACTACCATTCACCAAATCGACGACACATGTGTCAATTTGCAATTAGATGGAGCGACGGGGAATCTCCTGAGACTACGTCTCCATTGTGTAACGCCTTTGGCGTAAATATGGAGGAAAAGAATCAAGTATGGGCAGAGATATTAGTTGTTTGAAGTAAGGAGTGAGTCCAATTTATGGTATATATACGCATCTGTTATTTGATTTTTTCTAAATATTTTGCAATTATTGTGTTAAAATAATGAGTTTATTAATGGATTAAACAAAATTGGATTGCAAAAGGCAAGGAGTTACAGGTAGTTAATTTTTTATAAGAAAAGTATTAGCATATTATTACTATACTGATTAATATATATTGATTTTTTATTATAATTAATTATATTATAATTTAAAATTTTTAATAAAATTATAATAATATTTTATTGTATTTATTATTAAAAATAGTTATCTAATTTTAATTAATTATAAATATTAAAAAATATTTTAAAGATAATATTTAATAATTACAACACAAATTTATTTTTTATAATATGCACTTTTAAATCTCTTGTATACAATACGGAGTCTTAAATATAGTTTAAATCTGATCCATATCAACGACCATATAAATTTTAAAAAACTAATAGTTTTAAGATTTTATTTTTTAATAATCTTTTAAAAAAAATCATTTTATTATTGATTTATTAAATGATATGAATAAAAGAAAAGAAAAGAATGTAAGGTATTTTCACACAATAATCATAAACCTTGAAAAAATACCACAATCCTAAGTATATGACAAGCTTGTGTTATTTTTTTGGTAATATTTATTTTTGTGTGGTGATTTGCATCATATATACATATCAAAGGTTATTTTTTTAATTACTTTTAACTTTTGTTATGATGCTCGAAGAAGATATATATTAATTTGAATAAAAAATACATGAGAGTGGCTCCATTTATAGCAATGGAGAAGCCTAGTGTAAGCTACGAACAGCTGGGTATATGCTTACAATCAATGTTACTTGGTTACATTGGAACTCTAACAACTAACTATGTGGGAAAATACCAACACTAACAACCCCCCCATAATTGAAACATAGGGAAAAAACAAAACAAAGATGGGTCCTAACAACAAGGCCTGATGAGGTACCCATGTACAAAGCTCTCATAATCGGGAAAAAGGAGAAAACCTCATGGGAAAAACTCCTCCCCAAAAGAGAGAAAAACACACATGCTTAGTTGAATCATATGTTCCAATATATTGATCTTCAAGAATGAGTGCTAACAACTGAGACACCATCATATGCACTAAGTGTCCCTATGGATGTCAATCCATCTCACCGAACTGCATGTGTAGCTAGTCGATGCAACCGCTGAGTCAAATAGGAACTGGTGTTGAGTACAAAACTCATCTGAATATGTTGGATATCGATCGATAATGATGAACAAAAATCACTTGAGAAAGCATGCATACCAACACCCACAATGATGAACTAAGTGGAAAGGTGACAACAATGTAGGTCACAACTGATCAATTGAAAAGGTATATAGTACAAGCTAAAGGCGACAAAGATGTAAAAACAACCTCAACAAGAAATACTCCAAAGTGGAAAGCTCCAAGACACTACGAAATAAAGCAACACATGGAGACAAATGCCTAGTGACACTCCAATGAACTGTCTGCACAAATGGCCCGAAATCCACTACTCAATAGTACAGGATGAGAGGTACCATCAATAAATGCCATCATGGATAACAATCCTCATTATGAGTTCCGACGAACAAAGCCATTTTAGACACCCATTTACAAGTGAGGAATCAATACAATTCATTGACAAATGTGGTGTGTAACCACTCCCTTGAAAGAGTACAAAATTCTCTTCTCAACACTACAAACAAAGGCAATACAATTAAGGCTAAAGAGGAGTGACGGAAAACATACAACCAATAACCCTTGAATACAATAGACAAAAGTGATGCAATAAAACCTCGAATTATCCAATTCTCCCCCCATTAAACACAACTGTGGGATATCACCAATAGAAAAATGTAGAAATAGATATCGATCAAATATTAATCGACAAAACAAACCGGTCGAAGCTTCACTCAACTGCCATAGCTGGTCAAACATCAGTGGACCATTCAAAGGAAATCAATCAAAAGAGGAACACAGTACAATCAAAGATACAAACCGATATGACGTCCTCAAACATCTATGCAAATGATTCCATGACCATTCATCAGTCAAACCACAATGAATAGTCGACATTGGTCCATGATTTTGTCTTTCACATCTTCTTTGGAAAGTTTGGAAAGAAGAGGTTCCATCATTCGAAGAAATTTGTTTCCTAGGAACATTTCTTAGATTCTTATGAGAATGTCTATATGGAATAGATTTATGTTTTGGATGAACAAAAGAGGAAGGCTAAGGTTTTGGTTCATTGATAGAAGCAGGGACAACATTTTCAAGTTTTGGCTTGTTATGGGAAACCAACTCAGAAACACATTCATCAATAGGTTTCTCTTCACTCTGAATTCACTATTAACAAATACAACTTTCTTAGACTCAAAAAGGCCATGTGAAGACAAAGAGAGAGCATCAACATCATAGCCAAGAATTGATCTTGATGTATGTAACTCGGGGGCAATATGAACGGTAATTCCTTGTCCATTCTTCTCAAGTCCACCTCCATTATAGCCCATTTTGCTCAATAGTCAAGACCCAATACTCATAGTGTGTTTTTCAAATCTAGGTGAAACACAATCATTAATAGACAATAAATCATGTGATGAAATATATACATCAACATACTTACAACCAATACTCGATAGGTGAGTTGGGTAGTTCAACTGTCTTCATCTCAACATTCTGCAATTGAAAGACTTTTTCCTTGATGTCCTATTTGCAAACAAGTAATCCTTGAATTGTCTCTTCCTTCTCAGTTAGTTGTAGCAATAAGAAGTCATGAACTTCCTTCAAAGCTTGATACTCATGAAACCTTATGTCATCGTTTTCTTGAAGAGAAACGATTGTTGCACGAAGCTTATCAACAGAAGTATGTAAGTGAGCAACCTCATTAGTTAGTTGGGAATTTGTATCTTCCATCTTGCGAATATTTCCCTTTAAGGCATCATCTTCTGTTGTTGAGAGAGATTTTACTTCGTCTTCCAGATTATTGAGAAGATCGACCTTTTCCACAACTTTGTCTACAAGGTCTCCAAAGAAAGCTTCCATGTTTCTTTGAAGGAAATCAACCTTTTGGGATTTCTTAGTCAAAGCAATCCTCAAATGACTCTTCCGTCCACATTCTATGTCTGCAGCAAGGCAACGGTGGACTGCAAGGAAACAAACTGTTTATGAAGATGATCAACAACCTTCTTCTCACATAATTCCTGCACTCTCCTACCATTTTGAGCAATAAAGGCAACCAGCAATCCAGATGGAAAACACCAGATTAGACGATGCGGTGAAGGAGAGTTCAAGCAAACAATGGAGCAAAAGATCAAATAGGTCTACAATACAAAACTTCTCGGGTTACCACGCTGTGTTACTAGAAACGTGACGGGGGTTTGCGTTTCTGTGAAAATAGGAGTAGAAACAGGAACAAAACAAAAACAACCGTTTTTTACAGTCATTCCCGTTTCTATAAGGAAGAAACCGTTTATTGTGGAATGAGTTGTTTCCCACAACGATTTTAGCAAAAATGATCTTCCGTTGTTGGAAAAATGTAATTACTCGCAGATCTCTACTTGGCTTCCAACTGACTCTATCAGAGTTTGTACAAGCCATGATCTTATCTGTCAGTCTGACAAGAAGGAAAAGTCCACAAGTAGGCAACATAATTCAATCGAATTTATTTCAGAAGCTAAGTTGTTAGGTAGATAGTTATTGCAGTGTTTAATGGAAAGTAAGTCGGCAAGTAAGTCGACCTATGTTGAAGCAATTTTTAGATTGCCTATAAATAGAAGAAGTAATTTGTAAATCAGTTTACACAGGAACACAGACACAAGAGAGACATTAGACAACAGAGAAACTCCGGGTGAGAAAGAGAAGTCGAAGCTCAAGCTTCTGTGCATGTGATTTAGTTGAAGAGATGAAGCTCTGTAGACCAACGAGTTTGTAACAGACAAGTTTGTATTACTTTGTATTTCTGCATAGTTAATATATGAAATAGTTTGTGGTTGAATGCATGATTATTTGGCCGCATATATTTCCAGATTTACTTCTGTAAATGTCTTTTACAATTACTGATAAGTAAAAGAACAAGAACCCATAAAAATCTCACCGCGTGAAAGCTCGAGGTTTTACGGCACTTTGGTCGATTCAAATCTTCCTACATATTTGGGCATATGTTTTTCTTAAGTTATTTGGATTTGTAAAAGTGGGTAGTTTACTTCATTTTACTCATAGGTGAAAAGCATTTGTAATTTCTTAAGTCTCTAGACTAAGAAACATATTCTATCAACTTGGTTGCACCTATCAACTTGATTGCAGGGATCAACTTGATCGCAGATAAGTTGATCGCATGAGGCATCAACTTGATCACAGATAAGTTGATCGCATCAAGCATCAACTTGATCGCAGGGATCAACTTGATCGCAGATAAGTTGATCGCATCAAGCATCAACTTGATCGCAGATAAGTTGATCGCATCAGGCATCAACTTGATCGCAGATAAGTTGATTGCACATATCAACTTGATCGCACATATCATCTTGATCGCAGGTATTAACTTGGTCGCAGTAAAAAGGTGGTCGCAGTAAAAACAGGTCGGAGTTAAAAAGTGAAATTTTTAAATATTGACTGAGCTCTAAACCCAATTTTAGTTGGCTCGGTTTTGGCTATTTGGTATCAGAGCGAGGTTATATCAGAGCAAGGTTATATCAGAGCAAGGTTTATAACAGCCCAAGATTTTAGGAGAGAAATCTTGTCTTAAAAGGTGGAAATTAATTTTCCAAGGAAAGTTAATTAAAAATTAAAAATGGCTTCCACTTCTGGTTCATTACAACCTCCAAGTTTTACAGGAAAGAATTATGAATGTTGGTCTTTAACAATGAAGGATTTATTCAGAGGTCAAGATGTCTGGGAGATAGTTCAGCATGGTTATGCAGAACCAGCAGACATGGCTGCATATAACAATCTCACACAGGCTGAGAAAGATGTCTTAAGAGAACAGAGGAAGAAAGATGGAAAAGCTCTATTTTTCATACATCAAGCTATGCATGA
>LPNX011122588.1:515058-539337 GCA_001517045.1 Pseudotsuga menziesii
ACTCAAGTCAGCCAAGTGGCCAGAGGTTTGATAAATCAAAAATTCAATGCTATTACTGTAAGAAGTTTGGTCATTATGCATATGAATGCAGGAAGAAACAATATGACCAAGGAATACAAAGCCCAAGTCAGTCAACCAGCACCAACACTTCAACAGGTGTAATGTTAATAGCATCGACATCTCCACTTGAATGCAATGCTGTTCAAGAAATTCCACATGACATATGGTACTTAGACTCAGGATGCAGCAACCATATGACTGGTAATTTAAATCTATTTTCCAGTCTAGATACTTCAGTTAAAACTGATGTTACACTTGGAAACAATGTCCAAGTTACTATCTTAGGAAAAGGCACTGTTGATATTCTAACCAAACAGGGGGAGAGTAAGTATATCCCTGATATCTATCATGTCGAAGGTTTGAAACATAATCTGTTAAGCATTGGACAGTTGTTACAAAAGGGCTATAGAATCTACATGGAAGATGAACACTGTATGATCAAAGACAAGCGTCCAAGCGACCAGCTGATAGAAAAAGTGCCAATGACAAGCAACCGCTTGTTTCCATTGAGGATAGTTCCCAACATAAAAGGGAAGAAAAAGACAGGAGCTGCATTCAAGGCAGAAAGTGAAGAAACAGTCGAGCTCCTCGACAAGAGAGAAAATTGCAGCGCTAATTTGCAAGCTGCATTTTAGACATAAGTTCAGGATGAATCCTGGTTGTGGCATTTCAGATTTGGACATCTGAATTTTGGTGGGCTAAAGCTACTGCACACAAAGAATATGGTGAAGGGATTACCATTAATCGACAGACCAGAGAGGGTTTGTGAAGGCTGCATTTTTGGAAAGCAGCACAGAGAGGCATTTCCAGTCGGAAAGTCCTATAGAGCACGCACACCACTTGAAATTGTGCACTCTGACATTTGTGGTCCAATGCAGACATAATCCATTGGTGACTGCAAGTATTTTCTAACCTTTATTGATGACTACTCAAGAAAGACATGGGTATATTTCTTGAAACACAAATCTGATGCATTTGGTTACTTTCAGCAGTTCAAGGCACTCGTGGAGAACCAGAGTGGACACCGCATCAAGATGTTAAGGACCGACAGAGGAGGTGAATATGTTTCAAATGAATTTCTGAATTTTTTGCAAGACCCATGGCATACAGAAACAATTCACTGCACGGTATACACCTTAGAAGAACGGTATTGCCGAAAGAAAGAACAGAACCATCATGGAGATGGCACGCAGCATGTTGGCAGCCAAGCATTTGCCAAATGAGTATTGGGGTGAAGCAGTCGCAACTGCTGTATACATTATGAACCGATGTCCAACAAAGAGTGTGAAGAACAAAGTTTCCCAAGAAGCATGGACAGGTATGAATCATAGTGTCTCACATTTAAAAGTTTTTGGTTGTGTTGCATATGCTCATATCCCAGATGAGCTGAGAAGGAAGCTAGACAAGAAGGGACAGAAATGTATTTTTGTCGGCTATTCAGAAGACACAAAAGAATACAAGTTGTATGATCCCGTCACAAGGAAAGTGATAATCAGTCGGGATGTTCAATTTGTCGAGAATGAATCATGGGATGGAACCGTCGACATAAATGTCAAGATTGTGTCCAACATCGACAATGATGATATGGAAGAGGAAGTGGTTCAAATACCACATGTAAGTCAACCGGTCGGAGCACCGTCGACTCCCATGACACCAAGACATGGTTCAGCACAAGGACCATCGACACAAATAGCAGCTCAAGCTACACCTACAAGTACACCAAGAGGACAGTAGACTCCATCAAGCATTTCGTCGAGGTCGACATCGACAAAACCGGTGAAGACAAGAAGTCTGCGAGAGATATATGAAGCTGGTACACCTAATTCATTCTCTTTGTTTGCATTATTTTCCCCTATATATGATCCACTAACATTTGAGGAATTTGTTGAAGAAGAAGTATGGGCACAAGCCATGGATGAAGAAATAGAATGCATTGAGAAAAACCAGACATGGGAACTGGTCGATGTACCAAAAGACAAGGATGTAATCAGTGTCAAATGGATTTATAAGACAAAGCAAGATGCTGATGGGAATGTGCAAAAGCACAAGGAAAGAATGGTAGCAAGAGGGTTCACACAACAACCCGGCATCGAATTCAATGAAACGTTTGCACCTGTTGCACGCATGGATACAGTCAGAACAGTTTTGGCCATTGCTGCACAAAACAAATGGCATGTTCATCAAATGGATGTCAAGTCGGCATTCTTAAATGGCTATCTAGAAGAGGAAGTATATGTGGAACAACCACAAGGGTATGAAGTTCCAGGTCAAGAGCACAAAGTGTACAGGCTGAAAAAGGAACTCTATGGTTTGAAGCAAGCTCCTAGAGCTTGGTACAGTCATATTGATTCCTATCTCATTGAAAATGGATTTCACAGAAGTGAAAGTGAACCGACTTTGTACACCAAAGTCGATGAGCAAGGTAAAATGTTAATTGTCTGCCTGTATGTAGATGATTTAATATTTACTCGTGATTATGGCATAGCATATTTTAAAACAGTCATGGAAAGTGAATTTGAAATGACTGATCTGGGGCTTATGAAGTTTTTTCTGGGCATTGAAGTTCAGCAGTCTGAAAGTGGTATTTTTATATCACAGTCTAAGTATGCAAGTGAAGTTCTAAAAAGGTTTAACATGTCTAACTGCAAGACAGCCCCAACACTAGTAATAACAGGTTTAAAATTAAGCAAGGATGATGAAGGATCCACTGTAGATCCTACGCTGTTCAAAAGGCTTGTTGGCAGCCTTATGTATTTAGCAGCAACAAGACCAGACATTATGTATGGTGTAAGTCTGATCTCAAGGTTCATGGAGTCACCAAAAGACTCACATTGGCAAGCAGGTAAAATAATTCTGAGGTATGTAAGTGGCACAAAAGACCTTGGTATTATGTATTCAACCTCAGAATTTAATTTTAAACTCATTGGTTACACTGACAGTGACAATGGAGGCAACATAGATGATAGGAAAATCACATCTGGATACACATTTCATTTTGGTACAGGTGTTGTTTCATGGGCTTCAAAGAAACAGCCCATAGTAACTCTATCTTCAGCTGAAGGAGAGTATGTTGCAGCAACAAGTGCTGCATGTCAAGCTGTCTGGATGAGAAGAGTCTTAAAAGAATTGTCATAGAACCATCAAGAACTGACAACAATCTTCTGCGACAACAATTCAGCCATAGCATTATCAAAGAATCATGTGTTTCACAAGAGAACCAAGCACATCGATACAAGGTTTCATTTTATAAGAGAATTGGTGAACGACAAGGAAATTTGTTTGGAATTTTGCAGGTCTGAAGACCAACTTGTCGACATCTTCACAAAACCATTGGCAAAGGACACATTCCAATATCTGCGTAGTTATCTTGGAATGACAAGTTCTCCACAGTGAACTCTGTCATAAATAGAGCATGTCTAAGCTCTGAAACATTTTGTAAATTTTGTTTTAAAATCCCCATCTGCTTATAATTAAGAGGGAGTGTTGGAAAAATTTAATTACTCACGGATCTCTACTTGGCTTCCAAGTGACTCTATCAGAGTCTGTACAAGCCACGATCTTGTCTGTTAGTCTGACAAGAAGGAAAAGTCCACAAGTAGGCAACGTAATTCAATCGAATTTATTTCAGAAGCTAAGTTGTTAGGTAGATAGTTATTGCAGTGTTTAATGGAAAGTAAGTCGGCAAGTAAGTCGGCCTATGTTGAAGCAATTTTCAGATTGCCTATAAATAGAAGAAGTAATTTGTAAATCAGTTTACACAGGAACACAGACACAAGAGAGACATTAGACAGCAGAGGAACTCCGGGTGAGAAAGAGAATTCGAAGCTCAAGCTTCTGTGCATGTGATTTAGTTGAAGAGCTGAAGCTTTGTAGATCTACGAGTTTGTAACAGACAAGTTTGTATTACTTTGTATTTCCGCATAGTTAATATATGAAATAGTTTGTGGTTGAATGCATGATTATTTGGCCGCATATATTTCCAGATTTACTTCTGTAAATGTCTTTTACAATTACTTATAAGTAAAAGAACAAGAACCCATAAAAATCTCACCGCGTGAAAGCTCGAGGTTTTACGGCACTTTGGTCGATTCAAATCTTCCTACATATTTGGGCATATGTTTTTCTTAAGTTATTTGGATTTGTAAAAGTGGGTAGTTTACTTCATTTTACTCACAGGTGAAAAGCATTTGTAATTTCTTAAGTCTCTAGACTAAGAAACATATTCTATCAACTTGGTCGCACCTATCAACTTGATCTCAGGGATCAACTTGATAGCAGATAACTTGATCACAGGGATCAACTTGATCGCAGATAAGTTGATCACATCAGGCAACAACTTGATCGCAGATAAGTTGATCGCATCAAGCATCAACTTGATCGCAGATAAGTTGATCGCAGGGATCAACTTGATCGCACATAAGTTGATCGCATCAAGCATCAACTTGATCGCAGATAAGTTGATCGCACATATCATCTTGATCGCAGGTATTAACTTGGTCGCTGTAAAAAGGTGGTCGCAATAAAAACAGGTCGGAGTTAAAAAGCGAATTTTTTAAATATTGACTGAGCTCTAAACCCAAGTTTAGTTGGCTCGGTTTTGGCTATCATCGGTTTCTTTCGGAACTCGGTCTGTTGCTAATAGTTCCAGGGCCAATTCGTATTAATGAATGGTGGGTGCCAAGTCAGCATTCACGTAAATGTTGAATTGATTGAGGATTGAGTGTTGATGAAGGAAGCATGCTGCCGGCCTCATATAGCCTGCCCGCTTGCATTGAGGATTGAGTGTATCATCAATTCTTCTTTCCGTTTCAAAGTTTCACTCAATTCTTCTTTGGCTGAGACCTCTGTTTAGGAAAAAATAATAGACCGATAAGAGTGTTGGTCCTGGGGTAGTGATATTGGTTCACATTATCGTAGGAGTGACCATTGACAGGGAAGCAGTATTATTGTTGCACAATTTGGACGGGTTGCAA
The DNA here is from genome assembly GCA_001517045.1 of Pseudotsuga menziesii. Lineage (NCBI taxonomy): Eukaryota > Viridiplantae > Streptophyta > Pinopsida > Pinales > Pinaceae > Pseudotsuga > Pseudotsuga menziesii. The sequence goes on from LPNX011122588.1 coordinate 520,092, forward strand.
ATGTTGGGATACAAAATGCTCCTCATATTCCACCTCCTACAAATAACATAAGCGGAAATCTGATACTGGCAAGTAAGTGCATCCAATTGTGTAGTTGATTATTTTTAAAGATTGAAATAGATTCAATTTTATAATCCAGAACTTCACTCAGCAAGAAAATGCATTACATGCATGTGGTAAGAGTTAGTATTTGTAAATTAGATCTGAGGGAAAGATTAATTAGTTCACTTGCTACTACCTATATTCGACCTGCCATATTTAGTTCGTGTATTCTGGGATCGGTCATGGCTCTCTGTTGGACCATATCTCATGCATGTATTCTGCGACCAGCAATAATCATTCATTAATCTTGTTGNCCCTATATTCGCCCTGCCATATTTAGTTCGTGTATTCTGGGATCGGTCATGGCTCTCTGTTGGACCATATCTCATGCATGTATTCTGCGACCAGCAATAATCATTCATTAATCTTGTTGTGAGATCAGTTGATTTGGCTCGGCTATACCTTTGGGTCTTCACTCATTCCAGGGAAGTTTCCACTTTAATCTTTATGTACGCGACTTGGTTAACCATCTAAAATGAGGATTAGGTACCTCCCTTCGCTCCAATCCAGTATAAAAGCTTCCAATAAATGGAACTGATCGAACTCCCATAAAAGGTATTAAGGTCTAAAAGCGGTATTAATAGATATGATAAGGAAAAAGAAGGTAAAGATGAGGTCGACTCTTTACCACACTTTACTTCAATTGACATACTTTAGGGGAAACCAAGGGTTTGCATTATCCAAATCAAAATGCATTAACTGAGATACTAAGGTACCTATGATTCCTAAAGCAGACAACAAAGAAGATAAACTAAGAGCAATTTCTCCTCATGTTAATTGCTTCTAAGATCACTTCCAATGGCTCTTTTTCACCTACTTCTCTATGTCCTATCCGATTGGATGCAGCACTGCTAAAACCTATTCCTGGTTCACATCTATTCGTTTTTTTCCCCACTCTCCATTACTACTATGTCCTATCCGATTGGATGCAACACTGCTAAAACCTATTCCTGGTTCACATCTATTCGTTTTTTTCCCCACTCTCCATTACTACTAAGGGGGAGACCAAGACATCTACCTTCAAATAAATTCCCATATTTATTTTGGGTGAACATAGATAGCTTATTTGTTATTATCCTTTAACCATCTCCATTTTATTTGCTCCCATCCCTAATGTTTCAAAGAGATCCTTACTACTATATAAACTCTATCTCAAAACGGAGTGATATCCAGATTTCCATGCTAAAGCTATGCACCTCCAGTTGCATATGAAGATTTAAGGGAAGAATCAAGTTCATTCAATCCAATTTGAACTAAAAAATATCATTATGTAACTGGTGTCAAGACCGATAGGCAATAAAATCCATAGAGAGTTTAATATATTGTTTTTCTTTCTCCTCTTTTCTTATATGCGAAACATGTAAACTCCGTTTCTCGTATCGTTCTAGTTCCGTTTCTCTTTTCTGGTAACATAGGCCACAGTTAGAGCAGAATGCTTTGAGTTGTTGTGGGTGATCTTCTCTAAAGGAGAGGCTGCAAATTAGAGTAAAAACTTTGTTATAAAGAATCACAATGATGGCAACTCCCAACGATACAGACCACACCACTCGTAATGGAGAGGCTAGATATATACCACAATCCAACTCGGAGAGATACGATTGATCTACATGCATAAAGCTAAGGGTCGAGCCTCAAATAACCGAGTCAGGTAATGTCCAAGTTCTGAGTGCTTCGAAGGGCATCCACAATACAACAGACCACAAGCAATCACGTCCACGTCTGGAGCGCTTAAAAGTCCACAGTATGCCTGCAGCCTCACGTATCCTCCAGGCGACAAGGGTTTTCCTACAGAACACGCTTCACACAGATCTGCAAGCTGCCAAGACGTCTAATCAATGGACAGATAAATAACTGCAGATCTCAGCTAAGAAAAATGCAAACCAAGGCTGCCAAACTGACCCAACAAACATGTAGTGATCCACGACAACAGCGATCAGGGAAACCATGTAGCGATCCTAATCTGGGATCGATAAATCGATCCTCCACACAATTAGCGATTATGCAGGAAAAACATAAGTTTTTATGGAACAACGATTAGGCAATGGATGGCTTCCCCTGATCTCAAAGGGTGGCTCCAACTCGTCTTTTGCCACCGCTGGCTATGGGACAATCTTCAAATGTAGAGGTACCAAACACAAAAAAATTAACATAATTCATTTTAAATCTGGATTAAAGAGATATCTAGTTTTTTTTGGATGTACATTTTTTCACTATTTGGATTTTTTTTGGTATTGGATAGATCCTAGTTTAAAATGGTTAAAATGGATGTATGTTAGTTTAATTTTTTTATATTTTGTTTAAGTTCATATGCAATTTATATTTTTCATTTTTTTCAATATATTTTATTTATGTTGGGGCTAGAATAAGGCAATAAAGTGACATTATCTCCCCATATTGAGTTGGAAAGCTCCAAAAGAAGTGCTCATAATCATACAAAAATATACTGAGAAATGAAAATAAATCTACACAAATTCGCTTTGCCTCTTTTGCCAATTTTCAGAGAACACTGATTGATAAGAAAAATGCAAGGTTGGCATGGTTCTACCACAGCTCTAGCAGAATCAACAAGAGCTTAATATTTTTTACGGATCTGGTAATCTACAGCTTCAAAATTGTCAAAATTGCCAGAATTCTACACGCCTAGTTTGGAAGAATAGGTGTGATTATCAGTGGACAAAAGAATACTCCACTGCTGAGAAAACAACCAATACTCCACCAAATAGAACCGTATAAGAGAATTGAAAACACTGATTTACAAAACCACATGCAGGTATCACAACCCCTCTGGTGAGAGACTAAAGGCTGAACTAGCACTGATTCCATGAAGAAGATCTATATTAACTTGAATATATATCTATAAGAACAGCTGGGTAGATGCAAGTCCTTAGGCGAGCTTACACTCAATGTTATTGGCTACATTGGAACTCTAACAGCTAACAACTAATTGTGCTGGAAAATATCAACACTAACAATGCTTGATATCACAAAAAATAAATGCATTTATTATTGGTTTTGGTGGTTTACACAATACATCATGGAATTGATACCAAAAGCAAATACTCTACAAGCTCCATTTTTTGCACTAAAAATGTTGGGTCCATTTGCATATCCCCACATTTACGTTACTATTTGAAAATAAAATATTTTAAAAATTTACTTCAATCCACATAAGATTGATTTTGGTGGTTTAAATTACACCATAAAATGTCAAGTATTCATTTAACACCAAAACTAACATTTTCTTACAAACTCCACTTTTGCACCATAAATCTTAGCACCGTTTTCATAGTTCCACCTTATCTCCATTTTTGCACCACTATTTGAAAATTGAGGATTTTCTAAATCCTTCACAAAGTGTTTGCTAAAATAGCATTGTCTTTGAATAGTAAAATATTACCAAAATTTTAAAACTATACATTTGTCAATCAATCCAAATGAATCGAAAACTTCTATTTTTACACAACTAGGTGTTCTAGCGTCCATAAAATAAAAAATTATGAAAAATAGATTCTCATCATTTAAGATAGATATATGTATAGGCTGTGTTACTAGAAAGGTGACAGGGGTTTGCGTTTCTGTGAAAAAATGGAGTAGAAACGGAAAACGGTCATTTTTTACGGTCGTTCCCGTTTCTATAAGGAGAAACCGTTTTTTATGGAACGAGTAGTTTCCCACAACAATTTCAGCAGAAATGATCTTCTGTTTTTTTCGGAACTCCGTTGGTTGCTAATAGTTACGGGGTCAATTTGTATTAATGAATGTTGGGTAGCAAGTTTTTTTGTTTGTTGGCAAAGTGGTGGAACCCCCTGACTAGGAGGGTTGCCATTGGTTTGTTAAAATAGCATTGTCTTTGAATAGTAAAATATTACCAAAATTTTAAAACTATACATTTGTCAATCAATCCAAATGAATCGAAAACTTCTATTTTTACACAACTAGGTGTTCTAGCGCCCATAAAATAAAAAATTATGAAAAATAGATTCTCATCATTTAAGATAGATATATGTATAGGCTGTGTTACTAGAAAGGTGACAGGGGTTTGCGTTTCTGTGAAAAAATGGAGTAGAAACGGAAAACGATCATTTTTTACGGTCGTTCCTGTTTCTATAAGGAAGAAACCGTTTTTTATGGAACGAGTAGTTTCCCACAACAATTTCAGCAGAAATGATCTTCTGTTTCTTTTGGAACTCGGTCGGTTGCTAATAGTTTCGGGGTCAATTTGTATTAATGAATGTTGGGTAGCAAGTTTTTTTTGTTTGTTGGCAAAGTGGTGGAACCCCCTGACTAGAAGGGTTGCTATTGGCTAAGAAACCACGAACCAGGGGCATCTAAGCCGTCAAAATCACCTGGGGATCGCACCCGACCTGGACCGCACCAACCCTTAACATGGTTGGATTTTTTGGTACCCGACGGAATTAGAACCGGCGACCTTCCAGCTTAGGGGGCGTCTTAACCATACCCTGCCACCAACTGTTCTACATCTCGCGGATGAATGTTGGGTGGTAAGTTAGCAATCATGTAAATGCTAAATTGATTGAGGATTGAGTGTTGATGAAGGAAGTCTGTTGCTGGCATCATACAACCTATCCGCATGCATTGAGGATTGAGTGTATCATCAATTCTTCTTTCCCATTTCAAAGTTTCACTCAATTCTTCTTTGGCTAAGAGGTCTCTGTCCAGCAAAAAATAATAGATCGATAAGAGTGTTGGTTCTAGAGCAGTGATATTGGTTCACATTATAGCAGGAGTGACCACTGACAGGGCAGCAGTATTATTGTTGCACAATCTAGACGGGTTGCAACTGTTGAGATACAAAATGCTCTTCAAATTCCACCTCCTGCAAATAACATAAGCGGAAATCTGATACTGGCAAGTAAGTGCATCCAATTGTGTAGTTGATTATTTTTTAAGATTGAAATAGATTCAATTTTATAATCCAGAACTTCACTAAGCAAGAAAATGCATTACATGCATGTGGCAATAGTTAGTATTTGTAAACTAGATATGAGGGAAAGATTAATTAGTTCACTTGCTGCTACCTATATTCGACCTGCCATATTTAGTTCGTGTACTATGGGATCGGTTCTCGCTCTCTGTTGGACCATATCTCATGCATGTATTCTAGGACCAGCAATAATCATTCATTAATCTTGTTGTGAGACAAGTTGATTTGGCCCTGCTGCGCCTTTGGGTCTTCACTCATTCTAGGGAAGTTTCCACTTCAATCTTTATGTACGCGACTTGGTTAACGATCTAAAATGAGGATTAGGTACCTCCCTCCTCTCGAAGCTAGTATAAAGGCTCCCAATAAATGGAACTGGTCGAACTCCCCATAAAAGGTATTAAGGTCTAAAAGAGGTATTAATAGATATGATAAGGCAAAAGAAGGTAAAGATGAGGTCGACTCTTTAACAAGCTTTACTTTGATTAACATACTTTAGGGGAAACCAAGGGTTTGCATTATCCAAATCAAAATACATTAACCGAGACACTAAGGTACCTATGATTCCTAAAGCAGACAACAAAGAAGATAAACTAAGAGCAATTTCTCTTCATGTTAATTGCTTCTAAGATCACTTCGAAGGCCCCTTTTTCACCTACTTCTCTATGTCCTGTCCGGTTGGATGCAACATTGCTAAAACCTATTCCTGGTTCACATCTAATAAATTCCCATATTTATTTTGGGTGAACATAAATAGCTTCTTTGCTATTATCCTTTTACCATCTCCATTTTGTTTGCTCCCATCCCTAGTGTTTCAAAGAGATCCTGACTACTATATAAACTCTATCTCAAAACGGAGTAATATCTAGATTTCCATGCTAAAGCTATGCACCTCCAATTGCATATGAAGATCTAAGGGAAGAATCAAGTTCATTCAATCCAATTTGAACTAAAAAATATCATTATGTGACTGGTGTCAAGACCAATAGGCAATAACATCCATACATAGTTTAATATCATTATGTGACTGGTGTCAAGACCAATCGGCAATAACATCCATACATAGTTTAATATATTGTTTTTCTCTCTTCTCGTTTCTTATGTGATTGGTGTCAAGACCAATAGGCAATAACATCCATACATAATTTAATATATTGTGTTTCTCTCTCTCCTCGTTTCTTATATGCGAAACCTGTAATTGTTCTCGTTCCATATACTCAACCTTTGCCCTAGATAGAGAGGGTAAGATGTCACTTACTGCCTTCTACGGGAGTTTATTGACCTGAGAGCAAAACTAGACCTGCCTTTCCCAGTTTCCAGCATGTTCTTGTTTATGATCAGCGCGTGTAATAAAATGTTTAAATTAGCAATAATTCTATGATTCTAGGCTGAAGCACAGCAATAATTTCATGTTTAGGCTTAGCTTTAGTTGGTGTTTTAGGAGGCCCGCACGAGAGAGTTCTGTGAAGTAAGCAGAACAGCATCAACACTCGGCCAGCCTATCACCCTTCCATAAATTTTTGCGGATCATTTTATCAGCGCTGTGAGCAGTTGTCACCGCTCACTTTGTTTTCCTTACTAATTAGTTTAAGGAAAATTACATCAACATTCTCTTCTTTATTTATCCTAATTTTTTCCCTTCATTCTCTTACTCTGCTTGCATGTGGGACATAGATTATATGAAACGCAGTGTTCTTCACGGAAAATGTAAACAGTTCGCAAAACGAAAGCCAGAACATAACAAACGATCGACCAAACACACATATCAAATCTGGATACGAGTCATATCAAATCTGGATATGAGTCAGATTTCTTTCTTGATGTGCGCTTATTGGCATGTGTGCTTAGTGTGTAGCATGGAGGAGAAGTTTTTGACTCACTCTCATGCAACCCAACAATGCAAAAATAAAATAAAAGAATTATGGAATCCAACATTGCCGTAAAGGAATCATTTTCATGTTATTTAGAGATGGTTACCTACATTATATGACAACATTTTTCTTGATTGACATTGTTACCTATATTACTTGACACTATTTTCTTGGTTGTAAAGCACTCCGCTACTTTTAGCTATTTTTGGTGCACTTTTTTTTAGAAAGAAAAAACATGTAATTTGATATTCTATTGAATCAAAATTACATCAAGGTCATACAAAAATTTACCACATCAAACAATCCCCTCAACTTGTATGTGAGCTAATAGTCATTTTAGTTATCATCATCATTCATTTTGAACCATTTTGGTTTATTCAAACTTTCAAAACAATAAATTAATTAATTAATTTGTTTTAATATTTTATTTTTATGGCAAGAAATATCACAAAAAAGCTTTGCTAAATCTCCTTAATTAAGATGAGCTAACTAAATCTTGTTAATATTAAAATCTAAGATGAGTATATGTATGACATTATAATAGTTTTTTTTCATCATCCACTTTCATAATATCACAAATTAATTAATATTAAAATCTAAAATGAGTATATGTATGACATTATAATAGTTTTTTTTCATCATCCACTTTCATAATATCACAAAGTTATCCTGAGGTCGAAAAAAGCTATTGGCACAAGATTGATCTCGATTTGGTTGGACTGCGACGGGACCATCGAGGGCTGTGATTTTGCTCTGGATTTGACAGGTTGATCTGGCTGGGCCATTGTCTGCATGCTCCTTCTAGTTTGGACGGGCTGCTGCTTCGAAGCGGATCGGATTGCTGAGTTCGAGGATTCTGTCCTACGCTCACGCTGGTTGGGTCCTCATGTGCTGATCGTGGTTTGACCGGGTGTTTCTTTGGTGGGGCAATTCGATGGTGGTTGAGGTGGGCGGTGATCCGCCGCCTGATCTGCGCTCGGATTCCTTCGACAGGTTAATAGCCTCTCACAACAGGAGATCTGGTAAAGGAGTCCCCTCGAAATTTGTTAAAAGAATTGAAGATGTGCCAGAAGTTTCCCTTCCTTTGGAAGAAACTATTCAGGTTGCTCTTTCCCTGGCAGATCGAGCTTTGATAGGGCAATTCACTGGGTTCTGGCCCTCACTAAAAACTACTGATAGCTGGGTCCAAAGAAACTGGAGACCCCTAATCTCCAAAAATGTTGCCTCATACTCAGTCGGACGAGGTTACTTTATGTTTGACTTCGAATCCAAGGAAGACAAAGAATTAATTTTCAGGAATGGGCTCTACTTCATGGGGCCACAAGGTCTTTACCTTAATGGGTGGACTCTGGACTTTGACCCCGAGGCTGACACCCCCAAAGTTGTGCTAGTCTGGGTCAGACTTCCCAACCTCCCTATGAATTGTTGGAATCCTAAATCTCTCCATACTATAGGGAACGTATCGAGGAAATACATTGACATGGCTAGCCCAAAAGACCAATACGCTTGTGCTCGCATCTGTGTTGAGGTTGATCTCAAAGTTGGATTACCAGAAGCCATAAAATTAATGGTGGGGAAATGGTTCCATTTCCAAAATCTTGACTATGAACAACTTCCTTTAAAGTGCAGAGGTTTCCACGAATACGGGCACTTCATCCGTAACTGCCCTAAAAAGCATGAGATCCAACAAGACAAGGAGAAAGGATGGCATAGGGTGAACAGATCTAAAACTAAAAATCAAGCCGGAGTGGTTCCAAAGAAGGGTGAGGGGAACAAAGAAGCAAGAGTTATCTCCTTGGAAGGAACTCAAGAAACCACAAAGTCTAAAGAGACTAATGAAATAAGGGATGACTCCAACAAAGCAAAAGAGAAATCCAGTAATGAAGAGAGTGAGGACTCGGAAGCAATCCTTTCAGATCATCAAGCGAATGATCAAGATGAAGGAGCAGCAGTGATAAATGAAGGAGAAAGCATGGGGAAATCAGAGGAAGAGACTGATTCAGAAGAAGAAGAAGAGGAGGAAGGGGAAATAGAACTGACTACCCCAAGAAAGAATAAAACCAAAGGAAGAAAATCCAAGAAAGAAGTAAGGGAACATGCTACCTATAAGGATAAGTTGCAAGGATCCCAGTTAACCCTAGAAAAGTTGTTGAAAAACATAAGAAACACTCGCTAGCATGGGCATGCCTAGAAAGGGATGCCTATGGCCTCCAAAAGTAAGTAATGAAGGTCCTCTCTTGGAACTGCAGAGGTCTCAGTAGCAAAATCAAGGAAGAAGCTATGAAAGATTTAACTTATTTATACCAGCCGAACATCTTTCTGATCCAGAAGACCAAGATGGAGGAAGCCACATTTCTCCAAGTTAGTATAAAATTTTGGAAAAAAAGGGGAAGGGTTGCAATCAACTCAAGGGGTGCCTCTGGAGGCATTGGAACACTGTGGGATGATAAGAAATTTGAGGCTATTGACATCAAGTACAACTCGTGTTGGATTCTCACCCTGTTGAGGCAAAAAGACACTAATACTCTGGTAAGAATTTTCAACATTTATGCTCCTAACTCTTATGCCGAAAAAAAAAATTGTTGGAATCTCCTTCATGAGGAAAGGAGTAACCTGCAAGGAAATTAAATCCTTGCGAGGGATCTAAATATCATCCTCAGCCAAGATGAAAAAGAGGGGGATATTTGGTCAGAGACCCCATCAGAGAAATTGTTTATGAGATCATATTGGACTGGGATCTCTTTGATGTTAAACCTTCTAAAGGAAAATATACCTAGAATAACAAGAGGATCGGTCTCGGGCATATTGCTGCCAGACTTGATCAATTCCTGGTCCAGGACACTTTCCTCAATTCGTTGTCTAAAATCTTACCGTTGGAGGATTGGATCACAAGCCTATTCTTCTTGAGATGTGGAATGATAAGAATCTGGGCACTATACCTTTTAGATTCAATCCAATGTGGGCCAATCATAATGAGTTTTTAAGGATCGTAGTTGATACATGGTCTTCCCCGGTTTCAGGGTCTCCCTTCTTTGTATGGGAGGAGAAACTAAGATGGCTTAAGAAGGCTCTTAAGTCTTGGGCTAAGTTGATTCCCACTCCAAATTATAAAAAAACTCAAGATTCCCTAGCGTTGGAGATCCACCAGGCCGGCATGGAGGACAACACTGTTGACCATGTTGACATCCAAAAGGAGATTAAGATGCAATCAGACCTTCATGATGCATGCAGACAAGAAGCTGAGTGGTGGAGGCAAAAATCAACGTGCAAATGGCTCAACAATGGTGACAGGAACACCGGCTACTTCCACAAGCAGGCCGAGGCTAGGAAAAATTTCAACCATGTGCTCGAGATCCATGCTCATGACAGGATTATTAATAACTTCGAAGACATTAAGTCTGAAGCATCCAGGTAATTTAGTGAATTGTTCACTGCTCGGCCTATCACTGAAGACGCCGAGCTATTGGATCTTGTTCCTTGGTTAGTAAAAAATAATAATAATGCCATTCTGAACCATAATATCACTTTGGAAGAAATTAAGGAGGCTGTTGATGGTATGGAGGACGATAGAACTTTTGGTCCTGATGGGTATAACGCCAACTTTATAAAAATTTGTTGGGATATCATAAAAAATGACTTATTCAAAATGGTCAGCAAATCTCAAAGGTGTGGCAAAATTGGAGGCAACACGAATTCTGCCTTTCTGGCTCTCATCCCCAAAGAGAAGGATGCTAAATCCTTTGACAGGTTCCGGCCTATATCCTTGTGCAACATAGGATATAAAATTATTACTAAGATTATGGCCAACAGATTAAAACATATCCTTCCTTATCTTATTCCAGAGAACCAAGGTGGCTTTGTTACGGGCAGGAAGATTTGGGATAATATCATTTTAGTTCAAGAGGCAATCCACTCTAGTTTGAAGAACGACGATAAAGGAATGGTGGTGAAACTTGACTTAGCAAATGCATTTGATAAAGTCAGCCATTCCTTTCTCTTTCAAGTAATGCTAAGATTTGGATTCGATCTAGACTTTATCAAATGGGTCAAGGCCCGTATTAGCAAGCCGTGGATAGCCCCACTCATCAATGGAAGGGCTTCCCCCTTCTTTCAAGCTTCGAGAGGACTGAGGCAAGGATGCTTGCTCTGTCCACTACTTTATACAATCCAAGCTTTGGTTTTAAGATTTCAGCTGGAACATGCCAGGCATGACCAAGATCTATCAGGAATTAGGATGGCTAGAGGCACAAAAGATATCAATCACGGGCAATTTGCGGATGATAATATCTTTCTTGGAGGAGCCAGTCAAATCATAGCTCGTCGATTCAAGAACGAAATGAATTGTTACTGTCATGCCTCGAGAAGAAAAATCAACTTAAGGAAGAGTTAGATCTATGGCTAGAATATAAACCCTAGGGAAATGTTAGAAATTGCCCGGGTTCTTAATATGGATGGAGTAGTTAGCTGGGATTCCTTTAATTATCTTGGGGTCCCTATTTTCAAATCCAAACCCAAGAGCTCATCCTAAAATCCTATTGTGGAAAAAATCAAAAAGAAAATCATGGGATGGGGGACAGCCCGGTTAAATCTGGCTGGGAAGGTAGTGTTAATAAAAGTTGTTTTGAACAACTATCTTCTTTACCAATGCTCCCTTCTTCTTGCTCCGGTCAAAATTTTTGCCCACATCGAAGGCCTGGTGAGATCTTTTCTCTGGAAAGGTGGGAATAATGGGGGTAGCAAAATTTTTGCTTTGGTCAGTTGGAAAACAATCAAGCTACCAAGGACAGAGGGTGGTCTGCAAATCAGAGACTTAAGGACTCAAAACATGGCTATGAGAGCCAAGTTGCTCTGGAATTTGCTTGACTCCAAACTATCCTGGTGTAGTCGCGTGATAAAATGCAAATACTTTCCAGGGATGAGGCTTAGATGTCTTGAAATGGAGCATGAGAATAAGAACGGCTCTCCTATATACAACCTCTACAAAAAAGCGTTTCCTCTGTTCAAAGACGAGCTGCACTGGATACCGGGAAATGGGAAATCGATCAACATTTGGCAGGACGTGATCCTTGGGAATCCTCCCCCATATCTTCCACGACTAAATCAATGGCTGACAATGATGGGTATTAAAACAATTTGGGATATCTCTGAGTGGGAAATCGATGCTCCAAATCGATGGGTTGGATGGGCCATGCCGGAGTGCCTTGAAGAGTTAAAGGATGAAAGAAAATTGTTGATGAACCATTTGGTTGGGCTCGCTCTGGTGGCTAAGTTCAGAAAGGACCGGCGTGGTTGGGGAAGAGAATTCGACAGCTATTCAATGTCTGAGGGATATCAGAAATTTGCTGCTACCTATAATGTGCCTGTTAACCCTGCAATTTGGAATTATTTATGGAATTGTAGTACGTTTCCAAAGATCGAGATGTTCATTTGGACGTTGCTGCATGAGAGAGTGCTAACAGGTGAGAATTTGGAGAAGTGTGGGTTCATCGGTCCCTTTTGCTATCCCCTCTGTGCTGAAGCATATGAAAATATCAGTCATCTACTCTTAAATTGTCCTTATGCCATCTCAGTCTGGAAGGAAGTGATGAAGCGTTGGGGAGATGGGATCCAATTGTTGGACAAAATCCAGGTTTGTTTTCTCAACTGGGATAAATTGTATCAGGGTGAGCTGACTCATAAAAAAGGATTGAGAGTTTGTTGGATGAAACTACCAAAAATAATATGTTGGTGCATTTGGAATGAAATAAACCACAGAATCTTTCAGGACAAGACCCAGCCAGCGTGGAAGATTGCTATCAAAGTAAATGCATTACTCGATGAGGTTGTTAGTGTTTTAAAGATTCCAAATAACAAAGGAAATCTAGCAGACAAAGAAAAAAATTGGATGCAAAGTCTTAATATCCTTGCTGTAAATAATTTGGCTACTAAACATTTGGAAAATTGGGAAGCTAGGTTGGACAAATCTCAGTTTGAGAATTGGCTAAGAGAAAGGAAGATTTTTAAATTGGTTTTTGATGGATCCTCCGAAGGGAATCCTGGAGGAGTGGGAGGAGGAGGAGTTGTTATTGATCTAGACGGGAAAGTTGAAATAGAATACTATTGGAATATTGGATATGACTCCAATAATATGGCCGAGGCATATGGGCTCTAGCAAGGTCTCAAGCAGTTGCAGAAGAAAGGAGTGGATGAGGTAATGGTTTTTGGAGATTCCAAGTTAATTATTCATGCGTTGAATGGGGGAAGAAGGGGTAAGAATGAGCGAATAGCATGGTTGATTAATAGAATCAGGTCCAAGGCCAAAATGTTCAGGAGGTTAAATTTTTTTCATATTCTTAGGGAGCTAAATGCTATGGCAGATCTTGCGGCCAATAAATCTATAGTTGTAGGTGATAATGAACTTATTGTAAACTCGGTTGTTAGCATTGATATCCCTTTGTAGATCAATTATTGGGTTACTCGACTGGAGGAAGTAGAGTTTATTGGTAACTTGTTATAACCAGTTTCCTTATCAGTGATTTCTATGCTAATTTCTTATCTATAACATAACCGTTTTTGTTAAAAAAAAATATCACAAAGTTATCCAATTATTTCAAGTCATTGTATTATCATGATCCGTCCAGTGCCTAAATTCAATATAAAGAGCTCTTAAAAGTGTTTTAAATTGCATAAATATTATACTTTTATTAATGTTATTAAGGCCAAGTGTTTTTTGATGTTGAAACTTGGGCTCAAATCCTATTAAGATGAATCGTTGCATTACAATTTATGTTCTGCAACATAGAGGTTACACGTGCTATTGTGGTGGATAGTATGGAACAAGGAAATAAAGTCCATGAAAATGGGGCGCTTTGTAATGCCATGATTACAATATATATCCAAAATCAATGTTATGAGGAGGCTCTTGTATCTACAACTTCTGTCCAAAATGCATAGGTATGGAGCTTGGTTAGTGTACTTCAATAGCCTAAGAACATGTACCAACCTAGCAACTCAAGAACATGACATTTATGTTCTTATTTGTATAATCAAATCTACATTAAAATATGTTACAATTTCTTTCCAAAATGCAATGTGCAAGCATGGAGCCTAACTAGTGTACTTCAATGGCTGGCCTTAGAGTGTGTACCAATTTAGCAAACGAGAACAACAAAATTATATTATTTCCCATATAATCAAATCTACATTAAAGTCTACTTTATTTTATTTTTTAGTGGGGAGTGCTGTCTATTGAGATGCATACCTGTAATACCCCCATGACACTGCTTTTATTTTCATGGTTTGAAAATTATTATTATTTTTTATCATGTAATGAGTTATGGAACTCAAAAACTCAAATGACATTTGCACAACAAACCTTTTTTATTTATTATTAATAAAGAAAATAACACTTGGAGAACTCAACTACATGAGGGGACACCAACCATGGCACCAAAGAACATGTGTAAGCAAGCTAGACTGATTGATACCAATCAAATCCAATCCAAAACTCAACAACCAGACAAGATCCTAAATCATAGGGATTTAGAGATATGATTGGAGATTTGATTGGGATGGCATAAGACCTGGGCAAAAGCTTTATATATGAGTGCACTGGAATAGCACGGGACGCCGTGTTGTGCATGGAGAAACTTTGCTGTGAATGCATGTGTTGAGTGTTTCTCTTTGCATCTTCAATTCTGAACTGATATCCGAACAATTATTTAATGCCTGTGATTTTTGTTTAAGGCTGGAGTTTCCAAACCTGCGTTTAACTTTCAAGATTTATTTAAGCAAATCAAACCAAGCTTAAGAAATTTTCGTTGGTGTGATTTTTTTTTTGTTGTCGACGTTTCGAAGAGGGTTCCCTTCGTTTCACTCTTTGAAGATTGGAATGTGTATTTATAAATGTTGTGATTTCCTTTATGAACTGTGTCCTTGCCCGATAATCTTTTTTTTGAAGTGGTTTGCCTGAGATTTCAATATTGATACAATTAGATCTCAAGTGCATATGAATGTAATACCCCCATGACACTGCTTTTATTTTCATGGTTTGAAAATTATTATTATTTTTTATCATGTAATGAGTTATGAAACTCAAAAACTCAAATGACATTTGCACAACAAACTTTATTTATTTATTATTAATAAAGAAAATAACACTTGGAGAACTCAACTACATGAGGGGACACCAACCATGGCACCAAAGAACATGTGTAAGCAAGCTAGACTGATTGATACCAATCAAATCCAATCCAAAACTCAACAACCAGACAAGATCCTAAATCATAGGGATTTAGAGATCTGATTGGAGATTTGATTGGGATGGCATAAGACCTGGGAAAAAGCTTTATATATGAGTGCACTGGAATAGCACGGGACACCGTGTTGTGCATGGAGAAACTTTGCTGTGAATGCATGTGTTGAGTGTTTCTCCCGTTTCATAAGTCCATCGCTTAGCTTGTTACGGACTCTGAGAGAGAGTGCCGCGTGGAAGATTTCTTGCTGTAGCTTGTTACGGACTCTAAGAGAGAGTGCCGCGTGGAAGATTTCTTGTTGTAGCTTGTTACGGACTCTGAGGATTGAGTGCCGCGAGGAAGTTACTTGCTGTTTTGGTGCATGGTTGGTGATCCAGCTCGGGGGTGGAGCGGAGCAAACCGTTGAGTTGCTGCCTCCTATGGTTGGGAGGAGTTGATTCTTCAAGTGTGTTTCCCTTGGATTCAAGTAAGTAGATCTGATTTAGTTTCTCATATATTTCGGCTTGACTTACGGTTATTTGCATGATCAATAAAATATCTTGACAGTCAAAACAAACACCTTGTTTCTGTTTCTTTGATTAATTAGAAATTTTTGATGTATTGTCCATGGGGATGTTACATATGGTATCAGAGCCCACGTTCGAACATTGGACCTCAAGGGCCCTTCACAGGTGTTCCAAATCTATGTTCCGAATCTATGAGATTTGTTTATGAGTTTGTTGTTTGTCACAATAAAGAATTACTAAATTAGACAAACTCTGCACATGATTCCTTGTCTGTCATTTACATTTGTTTGACTGCGATTCACATCTGTATCTCTGCATACGTGTTTAACTACGTCATACACCAGTTTGATTGTGATTTAGGTACATGCAATAATAATTATCTGGATTTAGATCTTGTTTTCCTTTGCATATGATCTGAAATGTAGGTTTGCTTTTAATGGACTGCGAGATTGATTTCATGGACTATATGTGATCTGAAATGTTTTATATGTTTGTTTTTATGGACTGCAAGTTAGATCTTGATTACCTTAGCATGTGATCTGAAACATATCCTTAGTATACTTGTTTTTATGGACTGCAAGTATATCAGAATTGCCTGGGATTTGGATCGGAAATATATCCACCTGTTTTTTCTGTCATACCTGTTGGCAAAGGGATCTGCGATGGTTGTGAGATATCGAACGAAGGAGGAAGGAGGGCGAGAGCCCAACTTTTTACCTTGGAACTGGAATAAGAAGGTGTTCCTCTAATTTTCTTCAGAATTGCATTTGTGAACTGAATGAACTTTATACGTCCTGGATCGAAGGGAATAAATTTGTGCATGAATTTGTTTAGCAAACGTTTGTGATTTGAATGACTTTTTATTGGATCTAAATATATAGTTCACCTGCAATCTCTAGAAATGGGGATTAATGTTTGAAATTATAGATCCCCTTTGACTGCCTGCGATCTACTATAGTTGCGGTTATGGATAAAAGAATTTTCTGCAATGTATGTATACTTACGACTGTAGATAAGAGACTACCTGTGAGTTTTGATGTGGGATCAAGTTGGATAATCCCTGTGTTTTCATTGCTTGAGGAACTGTATATATATATTGCTGCATGCGTCTCATTTCCTGATGAACGACACATATTGCCAGCTGTGTTTTTATTATGTCTGTGTGAACTAAAACTATTGCTACTTGCGATTATTTTGTTTTATAAGTTATACAATGAAGTATCCATGTATGAAGGTTGCAGTTTTCCTTATAATCCGCATGTATGATGCAATCACTGCTGAAATTGGTTTGTATGTGTGCGATTTTTCCATTTTGTATGAATGGATTCCCTCTATGGAAAAAAATAGATCTGAATATGGAAAAATAAGAAGTAGTGAATATGTTTTTTTCCTGGCTGAAAATTGAAGTCTGAATATGAGAAAATCTGAGTTGTGAACATGTTATTTCCTGTTGTGTAAATCATAGATCCGATTATAAACAGATCTGGAGAAGAATCTAAAACTTTCTGCATTTTATACTTATGGTTTAGCTGCCTTTTCGATCCTCCTTTATATCTGGAGAAAAATCCAAAATCGCCTGCATTATATAACATATGGTTTAGCTACCCTTCGATCTGATTTTGGATCTGGAGAAAACCATTTTGATCTACCTGCAAATTCCTTTTTTTTTATTTTTATGTTAATATCTGAATTAAGATATGACTGTGAGTGCATATCTAAGGTAATCGCATACCTTTTTCCTAATCGTAGAGTGAAGTATATAAATTTGATGCATGTGTTTTGATAATTGGTTTTTAATTGTCTTCCATCTATATCGGATCTGGATTTGATGCCTGCAAATTATTTTTTCTTAATGTTTGGGTTTGAATGTAAAAATTGATACCCACGATTCTGAATAAGTTTTGGATTTGAATGTATTCCTTCTTTTGTTCATGATTTGGGATAATAATTCAGTACCCGCAACTTGATTGTTTATGCCACGATGCTTAGTAAAATGGACAAAATCCTTCACCATTCTTCAAACATATCCGATTTGTTTTAGTTTGAAGATATTGTAATGTGCATAAATATCTCCAACAAAATTCTAGCCGGGTACTAATTTTCGCTGCACTGACAAAATTCCACAGAATAACAGATCCCGACATGGATCGACCCATCCCTAGGCCATTTTGTATACACCGAAATCTAGACTTAAAAATCTTTCAAAATCCTGTATGGATCCCTGAAGCTACTTCTTCTGTAGGAGCAGGTTTCGTTTCCCGCAATGGAAGACGCCGAGTTCATCAAGGCTCCTCTCACCTGTGACTACTGTGCCGAAGCCAGTTCAGTTCTTTACTGCCGAGCGGATTCCACCAAGCTCTGCCTGCCATGTGACCACCTCGTCCTTTCTGCCAAAGCTTTGTCCAAGAAGCATTAGTATACAATTTCCAACGTATTGGCTTGAAAGAGATCCGAATTACTCTACCAACGTTTTCGATTTATTTATGAGCTGAGGATTTGATTTATATTTCCAGCGTTTCGGTTTGATTGGAGATCGGATTACTTTGGTTATGTTTGGCTTAATATAGATCTGATCTACTTTGCCCACGTTGTCATTTATTTATGAACTGGGATTTTGATTGCGAATGTTTTGGGTTGATTTAAGATCTGTATGTATAAACTTTGGCTGTGACCTATACGTCGATAAGTAAATAGTCGCTGCTTGTGTTTGAGTTACGAACAAACCTATATGTATATATAGATTGGGACCTCTGCATTAATGTGTAATTAAGTCCATGCTGGTGTTTCAAACTACAAACAGTTTTTCATTGTGAAGATCGATGCAACCTCCAAGAAAGACTCGAGATGTGTGACTGGTGTGTATGCTTGGTGTTTTCTGTTAATTTTTGGTTAATCCTTGACTGCGTAATGGATTCCCGTATGCGATTTACCTGTATGTATTTTGTTTCAATCGCATAGTTTGACTGACAGTACAAAACTTTAATCTGTTAGTTTAAAACTAAAATTGTGATAGGATCATAGAGTTCAACTGACAGTTGGCAACTTTTTAAACCGTAAGTTTAAAACCGGAACCGTGATGTTATCGCCGAGGGTGACTGTCAGTTGCTATATTTAACCGTAAGTTTTAATCTTTGTTTCGTTTTAACCCTTTTCTTTGGAGATTTGATTGGCATGCCTTTTGGGCAGACTGGAAGTTATAAAACCACTGTTAGTTCTAAACTTAAACCATCCGTAGTCTCCAACCATGTCTTTGGCATAAATAAATATCACGAGGTTGATTGATCATGTTTCCAATAAGTCGAACAATGTAGTAATTATTATCATTATTGTAGCTCAGATTTACATATTTGAACCTTTATATATATGGAGTATTATAATTGCATTGTTTGAAAATTTAATTTAAATATTGAGTTTATTTATTTTGATGTATTTATAAATCAAATTTATGGAGGAATTGAATATATACAATATTAATTGTATTGTTTGTAAAATAAATTTAATATATAGGTGTTTTTGCATTGATATATCCAAGGTATATATATAGAATAGTGGTATTTCATTGGAAACAAAGTATACCTTTTGGTAGGATAG
>LPNX011122588.1:542221-582627 GCA_001517045.1 Pseudotsuga menziesii
TGAAAATTATTATTATTTTTTATCATGTAATGAGTTATGAAACTCAAAAACTCAAATGACATTTGCACAACAAACCTTTTTTATTTATTATTAATAAAGAAAATAACACTTGGAGAACTCAACTACATGAGGGGACACCAACCATGGCACCAAAGAACATGTGTAAGCAAGCTAGACTGATTGATACCAATCAAATCCAATCCAAAACTCAACAACCAGACAAGATCTTAAATCATAGGGATTTAGAGATCTGACTGGATATTTGATTGGGATGGCATAAGACCTGGGCAAAAGCTTTATATATGAGTGCACTGGAATAGCACGGGACGCCGTGTTGTGCATGGAGAAACTTTGCTGTGAATGCATGTGTTGAGTGTTTCTCCCATTTCATAATTCCATCGCTTAGCTTGTTACGGACTCTGAGAGAGAGTGCCGTGTGGAAGCTTTCTTGTTGTAGCTTGTTACGGACTCTGAGAGAGAGTGCCGCGTGGAAGCTTTCTTGTTGTATCTTGTTACAGACTCTGAGGATTGAGTGCCGCGAGGAAGTTACTTGCTGTTCCGGTGCATGGTTGGTGATCCAGCTCAGGGGTGGAGCGGAGCAAACCGTTGAGTTGCTTCCTCCTTTGGTTGGGAGGAGTTGATTCTCCAAGTGTGTTTCCCCTGGATTCAAGTAAGTAAATCTGATTTAGTTTCTCATATATTTCGGCTTGAGTTACGGTTATTTGCATGATCAATAAAATATCTTGACAGTCAAAACAAACACCTTGTTTCTGTTTCTTTGATTAATTAGAAATTTTTGATGTATTGTCCATGGGGATGTTACAATACCAAATATGGGAGTATGTATGACTAGTTTAGGCAACCAAAAGTGTATACTTTCAAGTCCGACAAGGTTATTATTATTTTACATGGGGACCCATGCCCCCTAAAAAAATACCTATACCATCATTCCCACGTTCTAGAGACTTGCAGACCCCTAAGAAACATACCCATTCTACCAAGGACTTCATCGAGAGTTGGGGACTTACTGGCTGTACCCAAGGCTTTCTCGCTAGATTTTGGGGATGTTATGGGCATATTTTAGGGACATTCAAGGTAGATTTCAAGGATGTCCCAGGAATATCTTGGAGAAGTTCCGAACATGTATCTTTGGTTTTGACAATGGACATTGATGACTAGACAATATGATCATTTATCCCCATCCATGTTTTCGTATTATATTGAATCTAAATATGAATGTGTATAAGTTGTAACTCATGGGTTTTGATTTGGGTTTCTAGTGATTTAAATATCCTCTTTTCAATAACATCATTACAAGAAACAAAGCTTTTGTGTCAACAAACCAAGAAAAGAAACAACTCAACAATCTAATCCTTCTAGATATTTATCTTGTTCTTGTTTTTAGTGTCATCTTAGCTTTTACATATTGTAAATAGATGTACAAGAGTTATCTAAGTCCATTCTTCCCCCATCCCAATCTCAACCATTGTGAAAACAATTGGATAGTAAAGATTCGGCTTGGGTACTAAATGTTTGAATAAATTCATATTCAACATCCTTCTTAACTTGAAATATGAACCTAATCTCTTTATAGAGTGCGAGCATGTATATCCAAAAGTGTTTTCTAGTGGTCTTCAACACAATTATAAAAAATCACAAAACCTATTCTGAGGGAATTTCTTAAACCTAATCATCATAAATAAGAAACATGAGGAAAAAAAGTTGTTATAGAGATAAGCATTCTTGTCATAGACCCTTTATGGATTGTGTCGCAAATTGATAATAATTACCCTTAAGTTTTCTAAAGGTAAGTTAAATATTTCTCATGTCAAATTAATTGTAATGGAACATCACTCAATCATATTCTCACTTGCCTAAGGTTTTTTAGAACTAGCAAGTATAAAGGTTGTTCCTGATACTATATACTATAAACTCTTGTGCTTACAAGCAACTACAAATGTTTATCATGCATTCTAAATTATACATACACACATACATACATGTGTGTGTGTGTGTGTGTGTGTGTGTGTGTATTGGAACTCACATATTTTCAACGAGAGTCATGTTTCCACCTCTCAAGTTTCCTCTCAATCCATTTCTTTGTTCACATACTACTCCACGTTGAATGTGAATCCGGTAGCGCCATGGGGGATTCACCTTGTTTACCAATATCTTATCACGTTCATTCATAAATTGGGGTTTTAAATTGTGAAAAATAAGGTCAATATATTGTAGGTATTAGGGTGGGGGGAGGAGGGGGGAAAAGAAGAGTATTGGGGGTATAAAAAGGGGTATCTTGTAAAAATAAGAAATATCTCGTAAAAATAGTTTTTTTTCAATTGGAGCTATGTATTGGGAGGGGGCTCAACAAAATTATTTTCATAGGTATTTATTAATATCTAGTGAAATTAGGGGTATTCTTTAATGTCCCATGAACGAAGGCTCTATGGCATAGTTTCATTAGGTGAAGGCCCCGTGGGTAGCGCACATGTATGGGGAACTAAATGTTAACCAGGAGATCACATGGGTCTTTTTTGACAGGGTGTGTTAGGACCTAGGACATTGTTGTGATATTGATTACATGTTCTATGTGTCCAATGCACATTTCTACATATGAAAGGCTTGTCTGGGGGTTGGGACCAACAATCTCAGTGATCTTAATGCCCTATTTTATCATTTGAAACTTTCTCTCAAAGTGGATATTTCATGGATACAAGTTTACAAGGACTTGATGTTGGACATTCATTGGATGAATAATGTTTCACTACTTCATATCATTGACCTCAATCAATTAGCATACCATATAAAAGAAATTAGTTGCATTTTCCAGCATGTATCATTTACCCATGTGTTCTATCAACTAAACATGGTCACAGACTTCTCTTAGAACCAAGACTAAATTGTATTGAAGAATGTACTTGGTTATAATACATCAAATTTATAGAGATAAAACCCCAAACTAGGTATATATTATCAAATGTAAAGATGCAACTTTACATTTCCATGTGTTATATGCAATGAATTTTTTTAAGGAAAGTTAAATTATGCTAATAGTGCCAATATAAAATGTCCACCTTTCTTGAAATCTATCCCAAGTGTTGATATCATACAAAATATCTACATTGGTAGAATAAGATCGTTTATTCACTTGTCCCACATAGTGCAATTAAGATAAACTACCTACCTAATGTTAAATAAGGGTAACCCATTGGAAGGCATAATCTAAGATCCCACATCATAGTTCTTGAATTAATATGAGTATTAGTATACCAACCAATACTCTAATGCAAAAGTTTCCATACAAACATTCCCAATGACACTCTTCCATCTCCAAGCTTCCTTGGTCCTTATCTTAGTAGAACACAAAAACTTACTACTTCATTACAAGGCATATGCATTGAATTGTAAGAAATAACAACTTAAACACAATTGATATTGCAACTACGCAATAAGGACTAATTGAGGGAGTTGAAGCTTCTCCCTCCCTTGAAAGTATTGATATAGGATCCATTAACCTCAAAGAGGAAGCTATGAGTACAATGTACCATATAGGAATTGAGGCTATGATGGAAAATTTAACTACCAGAAAAGTAGTTATGAAGGAAAAAATTAGAAAGTTTCCTTTTTAGGGAGTTTAGTCTTGGTTCTTTTACACTATTTGATGGGAGGATAAGTGCAGAGAAAGGAGGAAGAGAGTTAGCTTTTGATACAAGACACAAATTAGTTCAAAGGAAATAAAAAGAGGGGAAAATGGAGATTGTAGTTTGGACAATGAAACCCAAACTATAAGGGGTTGGTTGTCACAACAAGAGATACAAAAAACATATTTGAGAACAATGGATATAAAATCCTTGCCATAAGGATTAGGGTGCAATCTGAGTGTATATGTTGCAATAAAACCGTTGTAATCTATCCTTCTCATTAATAATCCCTACATTTATTTACCAAATTTTTTTGTAGTTATCACTCTCTACATGCAATGTTAATGGAGATGTGTTTTCATTTTTGTTGTATTTAATGTGTTGCATTGTTTTATTGATAGAACAATTAAAGAGCATGTTGCAGAGCGATAATTAACCAATTTTACCTTCATGGGTTGATATGGTATTCTTTTTTCACAAACAGAATTATATATATATATTAAAAATATAAGTTTGGATTGACATATAAAAAGACTAATACATGCATATTTGATACCATATATGGTCAATATATGTCCATCTGACAAACATAACTAGGTCATGTCCCATAAAATCAAAATATAAAAACCTCAAGAGAATGAGGTAATAGTCAACTATAAGAGTAGCCATTAACCCATAAGCGACTAAAAAAAAACTGATAAGAAGATAACAGTCACGATAGAGAAGAGTAATGTCCTTGATCCAATGTATCATAGGAGAGAAATATCAATAAAAGGGGAATTTTTTCAACAAGCATTTAACAAAACCCCCCTATGCATCACATAAGACTTGAAACAACAAATATAGTGTAGCATGACGATAATAGTAAATAGTAAATACAAGAGAGATATGTGACAAAAAGATTAAAAATATACAAACCATACAAATTGATATCACAAAAGAAGGTCAAACCGGATTGTGCTGAAGGGTGAGTAGGCTTCAGAGAGAATGCTAAATATCTATCTGCCCCTATTCAAGTAATGATGTATCCTGATATATGTTGTAATGTATACGACCTTCTGACAGTCTCATAATGGATTTGGATAAATCATATGCCATCGTATTAAATTCTCTATAGATATGCTCAAAGGAAATACTTGGGTTGTTTTTTATTATGTCCAAAATATGGTGCTTCTAGAAATAAAGGTGAGTTGGATACAATTGAGTTTCTCCCTTTACCCACCCTATGACAACCTTGGAATCCTCCAGGATCCTTTGTAACATTATGTAACATTATTTCATTTATCTTAGCATAGTGAATAAGTAGCCAGAGAGAAATTAATTCATACTTTGTGTCTCTCTCCGGCACCACAATTTAGCCTCAAAGTGGTGTATGTATTTCTACCCTGCCATAAGGATGCTCTGACTCCTCCATTGCAAGATCCTTACTATGATGCCCCGTCAAAAAGCCCTAGCAGTTGATGTTATTGAAGGATGGAGGGATTTTGGGTCCTCTTACTAGGTACAAATATTTTTTATCATTTCCAACGGATGTTTACACCATGTGGCATATCCATCTCGCTTGTATGTGTTTTCCTTAAAATATGTGTCTATTTCTGGAAAACCAGATCTCCCAATAGATCAATGCAGGTACCTCCATATAAGCTTGATTTATTCTTTTCCGTTGTACCGGAAATCTAGTTAACGACTCACTATACCATAAACCATTTAAACGAGTATCCTGTAGAAATGAGTGCCAAACCTCTTGGATGTATGGACAATTTATAAAAACATGAGCATTGGTTTCTTCCTATCCCTTGCATAAGGCACATATCCCATGTCCCGTGAAACCTCTCTTCATCAAATTGCCCCAAGTTAGTATTTTATTTTTTGTTGCTAACTATAATTTCTTTTTCTTCAATGGGATATGTAACTTCTAGATTTCATCAGATACCCTGTTATCTCCAACACAATAATCAACCCATTTAGAGGCATATGCATCTTTTGCAGCAATTAGCGCCCCCCCCCCCACCCTTGTTATTCCAAGTTCAAAATAATCTATCCTCTGTGTGCCCCCATATTAGGGTTATGGTATTTTTACTTCCATATAAAAATTATGCATTAAGGGTGTTCCCCCAATGGAGAATGACAATGGAGTGGTGTTTTTTAAGTAACATATGAGTGAATTGGTTGGATGATGATTATGTTTAATTAATGTATAGGTAGATTGGTTAAGGAATGATATTGCTTTCTTTCTCAGCGTTCCCTTAACAACAAATCCTTCCTTTGTGGGATGTGATATGTAGGTGCATATTTGTAATATTTTCCCCTCTCCTCTCATCTTCAGGTCCTCATTGTGCCTACAATGTTTATTATGTGCATAAAAATTGCCATTTCTCAATTGATATTGATGATAGTGTTAATTTGTTTCTATTTATTGTGGTAGTATAATACATAACCAAATACCATAATAATAAGTTTCCCATAATAACAAGTATTTCCATGAAAAACCAAGTCCCACTAGCAAATCACTTTTGAGTAGATGACATAGTGTTATCAGAAATTCTCAATCAATGCAGACAAATATTGTTTCCCTAGTCTACATGGAGAAGGTCTATAACAAAAGACTCACATCAATGCATCCTCTCCCTATATTGTCAAACTACTTGAATTTAAAGCTTTCTTACCTCACAACGAAGGTGATCCTTTCCTTGTGAATTCTCTTACGATTAGTTGTACCTACAAAAGAATGTAAAGAACAAGATACAAAAGTGAAAGAAATAAGATAATTCAATGATCTATGCGAATGGTCAAGGATAAAATCAATGAATAACTCAAATCAAGTACAAAGCATTCATGGGAAATGGGAACATGTTTGTATTAACAGAAATAGAGAAGAAAACTACAACCAAATCCTTGATGTTGAATATTTGTCCTCACAATTCCTTTTGACTCACAATCAAAATATTTACAAACTCTACAAATCTCACTCACAAGACCATACTCTTTTCCTCCTATACCAATAATAATTCTAGCAACATAAAGGTATTCTCTTGATCCTCTTATCATATCATGATCCATGAAGCATGTATATATAAGCCAAAGAGGGGCCAAAGGGGTTGAGATTCTTTGGGAGGAAGGTGAGGCATCATCCTTAGAGGTCAGGGGTACAAATGCTACCTACTCCATACAGTTGGGATAAGCCTCCACGAGGACTTTCATCTAGAAGGTTCTCGAAATCTCTTCTTTTTCCCATTTTAATAGGGTTGGCACTTCTTTCCCAATAGCATAAGGCATCGGAGAGGGTCGACGCACCTTGTTCATAGGAAAAAAGTGTCATCAGTGCTTCTTGTTATTGGGAAAAAGGCATTGGGCAGGGCTGACTCTCTATGTCAGAAGACATAGTGTGTTAGGCCTCCTAGAATTGAGAAAAAAGATCCTCCAAAAGATGCTTTAGCCAGGGAAATTTAGGGTATTGAGCAAGGTGTCAGTTTTTAGGTGTAATCGAATAACCCCCAAAGTATGAGGCTAGAGTGATTTGATAGGTGAAATATTTTTCTAGACATGATATGGAATCAAATGCAAAAGAGTGGTGAGTGAATACTTGACAAAACACAAATTACAAACTATCTGACTCAATTATGGATGCTGACCAAGTACACTACAGATCCACATATAATGACCAAGTCATGGCTACCAATAATACACTATAGATCCATGATGAACAATACTCAAATCAGGGCATATCTACGGACTATACATTGTAGAGCTATGCCATTCTAACTCAAACTTGATCATATCCACCAAACATACAATGTGGATCCATGCAAAAATACTCCATTGCATCCTTAAGATAAGCACATATTCAAGTGAATACCTAACCACTCAGGGTCTTCATTCTAATCCCAAATAGTATGATTCTATCCATGTGAATATATGTTCTGATGTCGAACATGATATAAACCACTTGATTACTGGTCGTTGATGTATACTGTTAACAACTGCGAGGTAAATCACCATTACTATCAATGATTCCCAAGGTAATTTAGTACATTCCTCCGAATGTGAATGAATGAGTTGTAGTCGAACAATTGGTGGAATCTTTCAATTAGAGACAAATGATGAAATCCTACTAGCGAAATCAAGGAAACTTGCCATTGAGGCATGCAGGGTTCAAGGTACCTGACTGGTTTCTAAGACTAATTCCTGGATTATGTGTTGATGTCGATGGGAATAGGCTCATTGAACAAGGGCCATGATGATTCCCTTATCATCGACACGAAACTTGGAACAAAAGTGCTTTTGAAGTGATTCTGATAATGGAACAACCATAGGACTGCCACAGATATCACTGAATTGAAGGGAGGTAAGGTAATTGCAGAGGTAGGTTGTGATAAAGACTCCCCTTGAACATTGAACAACATGACAAGGGAATTGAGAACATTGACTCAACGAGGTTAGTGACTAGACATAATGCAAAGGAAGGGACGATGCATTCTTTGAATTGACTCAAATGAGTAAAATGAATCATGAAAGTGGATCAACTCGATGAATACCCAACTATTTGAATGAAATGCAGATAGGTGCCATGTTTAAGGGTGACAAGGAGGTGCCAAAAAATGTCTCCCCATTCCCTTAATTTCCCCATCACAATGAATGAGTACCTCTTTGATTTTTAATGAGCTGGAAAAGGGTAACAAATGATCTATATAGCTCATCAAGTGATGAGTCCAACATCATATGTTTTATGAACCTGAGAAATGAGGGGTTCATTCCCAGAAAAGGGTCCTTCATCGCTTAATTTTACGAGTCCGAAGAAGGTAAAATCGATTTTTGTTTCACGTTTAGAGAGTCTGAAATGACTAACAAGACTCCAAAAATGGATTTTTTCATAAATTTAGTCCCCAAGGTCCAAAAATGTATAAATGATACCCAAAATAACTCTTCTAATCGCGATGAAATAGAGTGTATCTTTCTCATAGATGAGCCTAAACAGTTCGAAAAAGGGGTAAACTATCATCATATATACAACCTTTCAAATACTTTTACAAGTGTGAAAGAATCGAGTTCACTTGGCGATCTTTTTTTATTTAGAGAGTCTAAAAAGAACTTAAAGACGACTCCAGTGGGATTCATTTTTCTTGTTAAGTTTTATGAGTCTGAAAAATCGATAAAAGTGTACTCGACACCTTTTCTCTAAGTTTTTAACAAGCACGATTAGGGTATAAAAGGCGCTCGAAACCTTTTTCATGTTTCAATCCAGAGCACGAAAAAGTAAAAAAACTAAGCTTAAAACCATATTTCTATTTTTAATGACCTCGAATATTGGTTGGAAGAATGCTTAGTGTATCTACTTCATTTCTTAACTATCTTGACACAAAATAGGAAGTATGCTCAAAATGTCGTTTCATGGTTTAGCAAGGTCAAAACTAAAAAGAAAGTATGCTCAAAATGAGTCCCATTGATGGGTGTTTTCCCAACATGATGTCCAATGGTTGGTACTTGCCCCTAGTATAACTGTCAAGTAGCTTAACTACAACATAATATAAATAGGTTGGATACATGCCCCCCAAGCTTCATTTCATCTGCTCACTCTTTTCTTCATCCAACTAAATTCTCGGTTACTCCAAGGAAAAGGTTCATAAGAGAAAAAGGAAGAAAGAGGATCAAGTGATACAAGCAGATGAAATGAAGGCTCAAGTTAAAAGACTTGACACAATGGAAGAATATGTTTCATTTTTTAACGAGCTTGACACATAATGGGAACTATGCTTGCGAACATCTGTTTCATTTTTTAATGAGCTTGACACAAAATGGGAACTCTGCTCGCCTTCATTTCTTAGCCAACATGATGTCCAGATGTTGGTAGGTTGACCCCTTTACATAAGAAGCTAATGACTTAACTACAGTATGATGTCCAAAGACTGGAGACATGCTCTCCAAGCTTCCCCATGATGAGAAGAAGTAATCGGTTTACAAATGACTGAACTCCGGTGTGATGTCCATAATTGAGAGACAAGGTCGCTGAAGGGGAAGGAACCACAAGAACATTCGAGACATTCAGGGAATTATGATGACTAGTAGTTATACGATGATTAGGTTTAACAAAGGAAAGTTGATAAATTGTCATAATCGGGCCCATCATGGGGAAAACGCATCACTCGAAAGAGTGTGGGCACTACAACTTTCACGTCATTAACATAATCTTGTCCAAGGAGAAGATTAAAATCTAAGGGACCTTGGACTACCATAACATCAATGCAGACAATTTTCCCTCCGAAGGTGATAGGTAAGTGAGGAAGGATCCCTAAAGGTGCAATAAGTATTCTATTAAAAGGCAGTATTTGATCAGTGGTTGGCACAAGATAAGGAGAACCTATAGCTTTCCAAGCAGTTGAGGATATAATACTAATAGAAGCCCCTTCATCAATAATAGTCTAAAGTATGCTCTTAGCAGTAACTCACATAGATATCTTGAAAGGAACACTCAAAGGAATTTGAGATTTTGTTAGATTATTCCAAACAAAGGAGATAACCTCAATACTTGGGGAGGGTTTTGTTGAAACATGCAAAATTTCCCCTTGCATTGAACAAATCGAATTGACTACGAAAACTTCAACAAGTTTTAGTTCACTCTCAACTGGAAGATGATACGAAGATTGTGTCAAATTGATGACTTCAGTATTAACATTATCATGAGAAAGAGTGGGATCGGGTGGAGATGACATCAACTCGACCACTTTAACTTCACTCTTTAAGGGAAGAGTGGGATGAACTACTTGTCCTTCACTCTCTAAAGAAATAGTGGGATTGAACGAGGATGGAACTGGATCAACCCATTTATCAACCAATGGGAGGTCAAGGGACAACTTACGGTAACCTATTGGAAGCTATTGCCAAGGAACAATAATATATTCCAACAAATTTGAAGCTTCATCCATGCAAGGAGAAAGGTAATTAAGTTGCATGTCCTTACATAACAAGCAAGTATTTCTGACTTTTCATTTTCGACTCTTAACCACAGAGTCACTGGTTGATGGGGTATCATCTGTATGATGACCAGAGGCTAATGACATGGGTTGTTAGGAGGCCTCATACCACACTTCTAAAACTTGGGATAGACCATGACAGTCCTTAGGAAGATGGTCACCCTTGAAAAGTATACAAGCGAACATAGGCTTACGAGGTGTTCTTGTGGGAAATTCAACACTCTCAACACTATGAGGAATAGTTGGTTGAGATTTGGCTTCTCGTTTTTATTTATTCCTCTTCTTATCCACCTGATTAATAACGTCACAACTTTGTACATACGAAGAAGGAGAAAGGGAAGAATACAGGCGAAGAAGGTGAAATATCAACATGATGTTGATGTTCTTGTGATGAAGTTGGGATTTGAAACAATCGGTGCACTTGGGATAACCAGACTGGAGAATAACCATACGGGTAATCCTATAGTCACTCTAGGTCGACTTAATGTAGCTATGAGAGGAGGACCAACATTTCCAAATGAAGGAATAACAAAAGGTTCCCCTTAAGAAGGGGTCTCTTGGTTGGTAGTCCCATAAGGAATAGCCATAGCTCCATAAAAAACTACCTCTCTCTTCAAGACTTTTAATTGTACAAGAAATAAGCACTACTCAATCTAAAGCAACAAGCAAACATGTGAAAGGAGTGGATAAAAATTCAAGACCCTCATAGGATTGTTAAACCATCACAACTTGCTATATACTGCAGGGTCCAACTATAAAATGTGGCAAGGAGGATTGGGATCGTACCCTTGTCTGAATACCCAACTACCTAGATGGTACATGCGTATTAATATCCTTGAGTGTTGTTCTCGGTGTATTGCGACGATATGACGACCAAATAGATTTTATCAGATGGTTTTAGGATCCCTAATGGTGTCTCCCAATATACAAAAGGTATGTGGGAGCTCAAATCCATAGTGGTGTTGTCTAATGCACAACCATGCGAAAGGGGCCTTCCTATATATCATTGAGGACATGAAGTACCTTTCTATATACCATAAAAGTATGTGAAAGTTCGTTCGATATACCAATGGGTATGTGGAATAACCACACAATCCCTGGGGTGTAGCACATGCAATAAATGACAACTCCTATACTTAAAGACGCTGGAACACGTCTCTAACCTATCACACACTTCTTGCTAAGAATTTTAACATGACTAGCACTTATTTTTATCTGAAACGGTTAAGTGGACATATGGAGTGAATACTAACTCAAAAACCATGCAAGGATGAGATGCAAATATTTCACTTTTTATTTTAATGGATGCCCTACTTATGAGAGAGTAAGACATTCTTTTCCCAAATGTAGAGATTGAATAAAATACACCCAAACTTGAAACTAGAATTTTGTTCCCCATGTTTCCAACAAAAGTGAAAAACATATCTCTAAGAAGAAAAGGATCTAATTAACGTTTCCAATAAAAAAATTAAAGCAAAGAGTCTTTAGATATTATGAAACTTGAAATTATTTTTTTCTTTTATATAAAACTACGACTTAACAAAATAAAAATATGAAGTAAACTAAAACTAAAACAATTTATTTATTTTCAAGTATTCTTCAATCTAATAAAGAAAATAAAAACAAAACTTTCTCTTTGAACTATTAAGGAAATGAAAGATCTAATTTCCTCTCCTATAGAGATCTAAGGAAACAAATAATAATCCCAATACAAGAGAACTCAAGACAAACTCAACACATGCACACAAAACTGAAATGCAAATTTTCCAATTTCGATTAATACAATCTGCAGAAAAGAGCAAGAGGTTTCTAACAGAGAAACAAATGTAAAATTTAGTGCAAGAAACATAAACTCTTCTTTGAATGAAAAGAGAATATAATTCAAAGAGACTGTAGAAATACAATTCAATTGGCTTAAAATCCAAGCTAAAAACACCCCATAATCAATTCAATTAAAGGGCACTGAATACCTACCTCAGAGCAGGTAGCAGGTTTGAAACATGGCATCCCTAAGATGTTGGTGCACTTTTCACACTGCATAACAATGTTGGAGGCGCTTTATGTCTCCGAGAAAGAGGCGTTGGTGATGCTCTGTCAGAAAAGGCAAAAGGCATAAAAAAGGGTTTGATGCTCTATCCTAATTACCCAGGTGCATCGACGGATATAGAGAGTCAAAAAATGAGAAAACACCTTCAAAATAAGCAATAACTGAATAAAAAAGAAATTACTAAGAGTAGAGACTGACCTGACAAGGAAGGAAAGAATTGAAATAAGATTAATTTCACACCTTAAGTCCTTAAGTGAGAAATATAAAAAAATTGAGAGCTTGTAATCAAAAGAAAAACAAAAATTCATAGATCTGATCGCTCCCCAATGGAGTCGCCAGTTTTGTTATCGAAAATTCTTAATCAATGCGGATAAATATTGTTTCCCTAGTCTACATGGGGAATATCTATAACAAAAGACTCACAACAATGAATCCTCTCCCTATATTGTCAAACTACTTGAATTTAAAGCTTTCTTACCTCACAACGAAGGTGATCCTTGCCTTGTGAACTCTCTGATGATCAGTTGTACCTGCAAAAGAATGTAAATAACAAGATACAAAGTGAAAAAAACAAGATAATTCAACGATCTATTCTAATGATTAAGGCTAAAAGCAATGAATATCTCAAATCAAGTACAAAGCATTCATGGGAAATGAGAACACATTTATATTAACATAAATAGAGAAGAAAGCTACAACCAAAGCCTTGATGTTGAAGCTTTTTCCTCACAATTATTTTTGACTCATAATCACAAGATATACAAACTCTACAAATCTCACTCACAAGACCATACTCTTTTCCTCCCATACCAATAATGATTCCAGTAACATGAAGGTGCTCTATTGATCCTCTTCTCCTATCATGATCCATGAAGCTTGTATATATAGGCCAAAGAGGGGCCAAAGGGGCTGAGATTCTTTAGGAGGAAGGTTAGAGATCATCCCTAGAGGCTGGGGGTATGAATGCCACCCATTCCAAATAGTTGGGAGAAGCCTCCACGAGGACTTTCATTTAGAAGGTTCTTAAAATCTCTTCTTTTTTCCATTTTAATAGGGTCGGCGCTTCTTTCCC
Source organism: Pseudotsuga menziesii (assembly GCA_001517045.1). Classification (NCBI taxonomy): domain Eukaryota; kingdom Viridiplantae; phylum Streptophyta; class Pinopsida; order Pinales; family Pinaceae; genus Pseudotsuga; species Pseudotsuga menziesii. The sequence continues at coordinate 555,950 of LPNX011122588.1, forward strand.
AATAGAATAAGGCATCAGAGAGGGCCGACACACCTTGTCCATAGGAAATGAGTGTCATCGACATTTCTTATCATTGGGAAAAAGGCGTCGGGCTAGGCCGACACTCAATGTTAGAAGAGAGAGTGTGTCATGCCTCCTAGAATTGAGAAAAAAGCTCCTCCAAAAGATGCTTTGGCCAGGGAACTTTAGGGGATTGAGAAAGGTGCCAATTGTGAGGTGTAACACATAGACCCATCTTAATTCTATATCTATTAAGCATCGAGAGGAATCAAATCCCTTAAGATGAAAACATTTTTTAGAGTGAAAAAGTTGAGGAATTGTTTTCACCTTGAGGGATTTGATTTGTCTTGGTGCTTGACAAAATCAGAGTCAAGATGGATCCAGGTTGGTTAAGGTAGCCACATTAAAAAATCATATGATCATCATTATGTACATATGTATATGTTTTCAATTAATTTAAGAAATTTACTAAGTATCGCCTATAATCTAGAAGTACTATGAAGAAGGCTACTTCAAAATTACATGAGAACTAAGGTGAATAGTAGTAAAGTAACATTGTTCAATGGTGAAGAATGTGAATAGTAAGAATATAATAGGATGCATATAATAAATAAAAGATAGATTACATAGTGATGAACCTCATTTAAAAAAAATAAATTAGTGTTATTTTTACCCACATTTACTTGCTTTCTCATCTCTTCCTATCAATCATATGAGCAAAGAAGTTGATTTTGAATACCATTCAAACCTTTAACTTGAGATAACATAGTGAACCCTATCACTTTTTCTTTCCAATATTAATAGTTTCTTTCTCCATCCTCATATGTTCCTCCCAAATTATATTTACATTCTATTTGATGCTTTTGGTTTTAACTCAATGTATATTTCAATGCATTCTATATAATTAACACTATATATATCTTAATATTATAATGGTTTTAATGTGAAAATACTAACAAAGGAATCACACCCAAGCAAACAAAGTAGTTGACTTCAACTTATAGTTGAGGATTTAAATTTTTTTTATAATATGTCTAATGGAATTGGTTTGCACCGTGTTATTATTAAAGTCATTTCACTTAATAATTTGTATTATCTTAGTTTTAAACGAAATAAACAAAATCAATTTTCTTGGTATCATTTCTTCAAATTTAAATAATTCTTCATTATATTATCACTGAATTCAATGCACCCTATGGTTTTTCATTATATCGTTGTTGAAATCAATGCAACTACTTGATTGCTCTAAATCATTTTTTATTGTATCATCATTTATATAAATGTACCCTATTGTTTTGCATTTTGTCATTGCTAAAATCAAAGCAACTACATGATCACATTAAATAGTTTTTCACCGTATCATCACATCAATCCACGCTATTGTTTTTTGTTATATTATTGTTGAAATCAATGCAACTATTTGACGCCTATGTGTTATATAATTATTGAAATCCATGCAATTACCTAATTTATCTAAATCATTTTTTATTGTATCATTAATTGAGTGGGACTTGAATGTATTACAATGATAAGAACATGCCTTGATTGATTTCAGTTATGCTTCTTTGATTTATTGACATTTTTTTTACGTGTTCATTGTCCTTTGAGTTTAGCTAAATTTATTAAATGGTAATAAACTATAAATTTCTTTAACTATTGGTTGTACTTATCATAATTTTCATTCTTGTGTTAATTGGAGTGCTTTAATTAATTTTACATATAGTCAAAGAGATCAAATATTGCTTTCTTTCTCCAATCGAATCACGAAATTAATATTTTGATTTCAATAAAAATAGTAAAAAATAAGTTCTTGCAAAGGATTATAAAAACCCATAAACATTATTTAAGATGCACTTAGTTAGAAAACATATTCCCTTATTTTGTCAAAGAAGAAGAAGAATATGAATTCTAAGGAAATCATAACCAGTCCTCTTCCATGCATCAATCAAAACTTATAATTTTTCTTTTCTTCTTCTTAAAATAAGTGTAGAATGTGTTTATTGCATTTACATTAATTTATTAAACAATATCTTTTCAACATTAAAACTGATGGCATTCTTTGATGCATCAATAATAAAATCTACAACCATATAATTATGAATTCATGACAAGAGTGTTTCAGGCTAGACATAGGCGACACATCCATTAGTTAATGAAAACCCAAAAGAAGAGTTCATTTTAACAATCCAATCATAAAAAATTGTAACCAAAACAATGTGGGTGGCATGACCTCATAAGCCTAAACATACCCGTCTCATAAATCAACTAAAGGAACCCCATTGATCCATTCAATACAAAGAACTGGAATTACCCTTTGATGCCTTCATTTGACCATTATTGCACATAGAACCTAGGAGGAAATGGAAAAGTAGCATGGGCCCAAAAACTCCAAGCCATGGAAAGGAAACCTAAATTAAATCCTACGCCCTCATATTTATAACCTAGAATCCAAGAACCCCATAGATTCATAAGAGGATATCTCGATTGAGGCTAGACTATTAGTAGAGAAATCAAGAAAAAATACAAACACATACCAAGAATTACCTATCATTTTAAAGGAAATATGTCGAGAGGGACATGCCATGAAGGAAGATAGTTGTTGGTATATCTCTTTCATCCAAGGAAAACCTAGCTATGGACCAAGGTTGACCTCCAAAGGCCATCGAAAACCTAGATGCATCACATGTTAGATATAAATCATGCTTGTTATGAATTGGTTCCAAGGTCGTATATTTTATGTGTTGAATCTAAGTATGCATTGCATGTTTTGGTTCCAATATATGTTTTGATTAGTTATTGTAAGTTTTATCTTATTCCTTATTCCTTATAGATTTATGGGGGTGGGGGTTACATATAGGATAGGATAACCCCCCATTTAAAAAAAAAATTAAATGGTATATATTATTTCCAAGGAAAAAATGTTGGGGTTTACCCTAGGTAAACATGGTTTAATAAGGAAGTTAAGCTAGGGCTGCAGATACACAAATCCTTTGACAAGATTAACACTTTAGACAAGAGGACCAAAATTTGCCCTAAACACTAATGAACCAAATATTATATAGTTTCAACTAAAGTTTTCTCATTGTGTCGAGAGACGCTCTACAACCCATTATGAGGGAGATCTTGTAACAGTTGTTGATGTTATAACGTTTGTTACTAACAAAATAATAAAAAATAAAAAATTTAATTATCTGCCAAAATAAATGTCAGCCACAAAACAACCTAATATGGGGGAGATGTTGTAATGTTCCTACCTAACAAAACAATAAAAAATTCAAAATTTAATTACCCCCCAAAACAATATGGGGAGATGTTGTAATGTTCCTACCTAACAAAATAATAAAAAATAAAAAATTGAATTATCCGCAAATTTTGTTTGGCCTTGCACCTAAACAATTCATGGTTTTATTGTAAATGGTTTAGGAGGGCGTTGCAAATGGTTTCAAAACCATGTGCACGGCCTCCTAACAAGACATCGTTTTATTGTACATGGTTTAGGAGGGCCTTGAAAATGTTTTTAAGACCATGTGCAAGGCCTCCTAAACAACCCATAGTTTTAGGAGGGCCTTGCACATGGTTTTAAAATCATGTATGGGGGAGATGTTGTAATGTTCGTTCCTAACAAAATAAAAAATAATAAAAAATATTATATGTCAGCCATAAATAATATTAAATACTAATAATAGAAATATTATATGTCGACCTTAAATAAAAAGATGTGTCTTTTGTTTGAATCAAATCAATGGCTATATATAGAACACAACAAAGCTAATAGCTCATTGAGTGCAATACCTAAGAAGATGTTTGCACCTCGAGAGATTTGATCCCTCTTGGCGCTTGATAGAGCGTATGATTTAGATCTTCCTAACCAATGCCATATAGTTTGGTCCTCTCATCTAGATTTTCAATCATGTCCAAGGACACACACACACACGAAAACAAGTGTGTGCGTGTGTACCAGCATAGATCCAAAAGCTAGGCTCTATCAAGCACCGAGAGGGATCAAATCTCTCCAGGTGCAAACCTCTTCTTAAGTATTGCACTCAAGGAGCTATCAGTTGTGGTGTGTACTATATATAGCCATTGATTTGATTCAAACCAAAAGACACATCTTTTTATTTAAGGTCAACATATAATATTTTTATTATTAATATTTAATATTATTTATTGCCGACATATAATATTATTTATTTTGTTAGGAATGAACATTACAACATCTCCCCCATACATGGTTTTAAAACCATGTGCAAGGCCCTCCTAAAACCATGGGTTGTTTAAGAGGCTTTGCACATGGTCTTAAAACCATTTGCAAGGCCCTCCTAAACCATGTACAATAAAACCATGGGTTGTTTAGGAGGTCTTGCACATGGTTTTAAAACCATGTGCAAGGCCAAGATTTTCTTTTGCGAATAATTCAAATTTTTTTTTTTTATTATTTTGTTAAGTAGGGACATTACAACATCTCCCCCATATTATGTTTGTGGCCTACATTTATTTTGGCGTATAATTAAATTTTTTTATTTTTTATTATTTTGTTGGTCACAAACGTTACAACATATGACATAGACAAACGTTACAAGATCTCCCTCATACTGTGGGCTGTAGATAGCCTCTCAACGCAATAATAGTCATGCATATTTATGTATAAGCATGCATATATACATGTATTTTGCATATAATAAATCCTTTACATCTCGTTTAGAAATAACATCTAAACCTGAGATGTCATGTCTATGCCTAAATGACTTGAATGAATTTAATGTGGAAACCTAAATGACTTGAATGAATTTAATGTGGAAAAAAATGTTGTATGTTTCATTCCCTCAAATAATTTAATATACCTGCCTAAGGCGGTATATAGCTATCATTTAGTCAAACAATAGTTTTGACTTTAATTAATTTACATACTTTTTCAAAAGTTTTACATAAGTTTTATAAAGTTTATATATTAAATTAATATTTTAAAAATAAAATTATATTTTTTTTCTATTTTTTAAAATTTATTTTTTCGTTATATGATTGGTTCATTTTAATGATTTAATTAATTTTCTTTACTGTGCAAATGGAATTGTTAAATATAAAATATATANCAATATAATATATATTTTTTAAATATATATATAAAATCAATATATTATAGTATTTTTTTTAGAAAAATTTAGAAATAAAATATATTAAGGTAGTGTCTTGTTTATTAAAATAGTCATAATGACTAATCTTGATAGATGTGACAATCACATCACAATGAGTGACTATATCTATATCACTATATAGAACTTCTATTGACATATAATATTTTTTTAAATATATATAAAAACTTTAACATATTATAATATTTTTTATATAAATTTATTTAATAAAAAATTTAAACTAAAATTTCCAAATATTTATTTGTTATTCAATTAAGCTTTTTTCACATTTCATAAAACTAAAGATTCATTTTTTATTTTCTAAAAAAAAAAAAATTTGGTTTATTCAAACAGATACGATGATTAAAATTTTAATTAGTTGACATTATACTATAGATTTACCAAAGTTTAATAATTTATTTAGCCTTTTTATTGTTAAGAGAAAAAAATATATTTTATTTTCATAAAAAATTGTTAGTATAAAAATGCAAATTTTATAAAATCTCTATAAAACTTTGGCCTATATATAACTATTAAACCAAAACATTTCTAAATAATGAAATTAAATTAAACCTAGGTATGTAAAAAATTTAAATTAAAACATTTTTAAATTATTAAATTAAACCATTTCTTAAGGCAGGTATAAGAAGCTTTGCTGCCAATTTCACTTGTTTGATCATGCGATTTGTTTGTTTCCCTTGTTTCAATATACATATTGTGATTGGATAAATAAATGAAGGAAAAAAATATAAATTTTGATAGATTCCTTATTGTTTCCATTGCTCCTTTTTGACCTTTCACAAGAAAGAATTATTGTTTTTGTGTTAATTTAGAAAATTAGTGTATATATATATTATGATGTTGCTAATATGAAATAAACGCTTTCTGCCTCCTTAGATAGCTAGAAACTGAAATAATCAAATGCTATAGATATCCACATTCCCCAATGATGATTTTATGCTACATCAATATCAAATATTTGGTTTCATGTCAACTTGTACTCATTATTATTTCTATCCAATATTGCCATGCAATGCAAACCTTATGAACATTATAAATGCTTGGGATGGTATATTCAAATGTACCATTTTCTTGTAGTAAAACAACTTGCAATAAGTGCAACTCATGGTTCACCATGTTTCCCCTTTCGTGATGTTATGGCATTCATTAATTAATGTGTTATTTTTAGATTTAAGTGGAGCACCCTTGCATGGATTAATAACCTCCTTGAAATAATAGGTTTGTTAGGAGAATAACCTTAATGTTGCTCATTCATTATTAATGATATACAACTAGTTAGCAAAAAATGATAATTTGATACTTTTAATAGTGTTGATTATGTCCATAAAATTAATGATCTGATGTTATTGATTCTCTTGATGATATGATTTTATTGACGCTCTTGATGATTTTAATGACTTGATATTATTTATGATACCCCTGACTTGATGTTTTTTATTCTCTTGATGTTTTTGATGCTTTTGATGATATTGATGCGCTGATGTTCTCATGCTCTCAATGATCTTATGCTATTGATGTTCTTGATGATATTCATTATGACTTGATGTTATTGATTCTCTTGATTTTATTAATGTTCTTAATGATCCAAGGTTATTGATGTTGTTGATGATATTAGTGACTTAATGTTATTTATGATCTTGACAATTTGATGTTATTGATGATATTGATGCTATTAATGATTTGATATTTATTAATTTTCTTGAAGATATTTTGGTTTATGACGATTGATGATTATTTGAATGACGATGTTAACGTGGATTATTACCAAGAAGGAGTGTTCTTCAATGTGGTTTGTTCATGCATGGTGTTTCTTTCACCATTGATGTTTCTTCTCTAGCACAATTTGTTCACTATTTCTCACTATCATGATTTATTCATCATTACTAGAGGCGGGTTTCTCATTATTCTTAGAGTAGAGATATTTTTATTACTCAACTATTAATCAATGATTGATAATTGCGTAGATGTTTGTTATTTAGAAACACGCTAAGTTTTAGAACAACAGGGACGATTCTAGTTATAAACAGGGAGAGGATGTAACACCACTGAAGAGCCTTATTTGTCGTTCATTCTTTTGGAAATTTACTAATGTTTAAATTTATATGAATTTATTGGAAAGATTGTAAGAATTAATTGAATTGATGTATATAATCTTGTTATTTCATTACTTCGAGACCTACCTAACCTAGGAAAAATTTCAGGAGTAACCTAAAGAGATTTGTAAGGAATATATATTATTTGAATATTGATATTTGAGTTGTGATCTTAATTTCTGGGACCCACACTGATTGAGGTAAGACGATGAGAGTAGATTGGATGGCATTAACTAGGTTGTGGAAATAGTACCCAAGGGATTGGAATCTTGCGTAATGAGGATGGTTTGTCTAATATTCCTAGTGCCTAGTAAAATTCGAAAGGGGAAAAGTGACTTGAAATTAAACTTCCTAAATTGATCTGTGGTAAAAAGGCTAAGAGGGATGGGTTGTATTTCACCTTTTACCCATTTTGTGAAACTTGTATTTCTAATCCTTAGCCTAATTTCACCCCAAGTGTATTTAGTAGGGGGAGGGATAAGGATGAGACATATTCTTGGGAGGGTATTGTTACCCTTTAATAAGATACTAGAAAGATAGATGCATGCCTTATGTGACGGATGATTGCTTGTCAACGTTATAGATTATTTCCTTGAGATAGAAATTTTTTTTTAATGTGACTTGGTGGGACTAGGCTAAAAATTGTTCCAACCTAGTCTATCTGAGTAGATGAGGTTAGGAGTGTACATGACCAAATGGGGTTATTAATGTTCATTGATCATAACAAATAATTTATTTTGGGCCATTAGGATTCCATTATTGAGAATGGTACATGACCAACTAAGGGTGTCCATTAGTGGCTAGAGTAGTCCATATAGTCCTTGTAGTTGAAATATACTCATGAGAATAGTACCTAAACAACTAGGGTTAAGCATCATGGGATTGATTGGGTGTTCCTTCACACCATAACCCTTAGGGGTATGGGGGTGTTATAAGTCCAAGAGTATTTCCATCACAATATGGATGATCAATTGGATGTCTAGCCTTAATTTTATATGTTCGGAAATGTGAGATATCTTGTAGAGTTCTTAGTGTTTTTATCCTAAACCCTTTTTTTGTTTAATTCCTTGCTTTGGGGGAAACACTTGGGTTCATGTGACTACATTGGTTGGGAGGAAATATACCCCTTAGATGTGATTTCACGCATCTTTATTGAAAATATTCTTCTGGAGGATTGGTTTGGATAAAGGATAATTCATAGCAAGGTGGAGGATTGAAGGCACTTGATGTTCCACTCCATATAGTAATTATTGTTGATTTATTCAATTTCTTAGATATGGTCAAATCACTTGATCTAGTTAGAGAAAAAAAAGAGATCATAGTAGTTGGAACCGTCCAAATCAATTTATTTTGGGCTAGGGTTGTTATAGAATGACATGATTTTTAATATCTTTTAAGGTTCAACTCTTTCTCTCAACTACATCATTTAATGAGGTTTATAAGGAACATCGTGTTTTTTAATGAATTCCTTTAGAAGAACATAAACTAATGAAATTATTGTTTATATATTCACCTCCAATATTATATAATTAAGGTCTTTGAATGTGATGACCAAATTGAATTTAAACAAGAGATTAAAATCCAAATACTAATTGAATACTTCACCCTAAAAAAGTAAGAAAATAAACCCAAACGTGCCTAGAAATAAGCATCAATAACTTGGAACTATAAACGGAAACAATGGGTAAAGTGCCACATAAATCACTTTGAGTACACTACAAAGTGGTTGATGTCTGTTTCTGTAACTCAAAAACTTCTTAGATGGGTTCAAAAGACCCATGGAGTTGTTGGTTCTCTTCTTGTTGATCCTTATGACTCCTCACTAGACTCATTATCGACAAATGCATGCCTTTTTGGTTCTTGTGATTTAAGACTCTAGTTCCAAAAACATTTTAGGAATAATATGGTCGACTAAAATGGGGTAAACAAATGAATGAATCACTCCCTGTTAAAGGATGATAGTTGGAATTTAGTCCCTCTCACCAAGTTGATGAAACTTATGGAATGTAAGCATGTTTAGAGAACCACGTTTGCAGTAATGACAGTGTGGAATTTGATTTATCTTACAAGATGGATTCATTTTTCCTTTTTCTTTTGTTTACACCTTTATAAAGATGTGATATCCATCATATGGATGTTAAATATTCCTCTTGCATGGGGATTGTGGTAATAAAATGATATGGAACAACCTTATGGGTTTTTCAAGAGTGACTACTTGTTCACGAACCAATAACCTTGTTGTGGACTCAAGCAAGTACCATGATATTAGTATTAGAAGACGAATTGGTTATTGCTTAGTTTGTGATTTTCTAGGAAATCTAACCCAAAGTTATATAGAAAATGAGTGGGTGATGAGTGTCTGATTCTTGTTTGTATGAAGATTGAGCGTATTTTATCATCGAAGTGAAGTGTATAATTATTAGGAATGGAAATGAGATGAAAGTTTTATGGCATCGTATTTCTTGGCCTTTAGGTTTTGTAAATGAAGAAATGGTTTTATTTTATCATCCGTAGTATACTCTTGATCTCCTTTGATTAAAATTCACATGGATGATTGTAAAAAAACCTTGAATGCATTTCAATGTGGAGTTTAGTTGTATGTGGCATGCTTCTCAACCAAGGTGGGCCCATTGTATACGTGCATTTAGTTGAATGTTTATTTTACTCAAATCATATTGGGTCATACCTTTTATTTGTTGTTTATCTTGTCTCTCAAACATGTAGGATGTTCATTACATTCATTGGAAAGAAACAAAATAGACACTTCAATGCAAATTGGTTGCAATTTAGTTTGGAATGAAATACAATTCAGGGGGTTAAAATTATTTTGTTGGTTTCCAAAATTTCAATTGGGATAATGAATTTGATGATTGGAATTCCACTATGGGTTATGTTTACAATCTTGGTTTAGGTTTTATTCTTGGTCATGCAAGAAACAAGCTTCCATGTCTCTTTCTTCATTAAAGTTAGAGTAAAGAGAAACAATCTGTGTAGTCCATGAAACACTTTGAATTCAAAATATATTTTTTAGTTTGGTTTCTAGTAGGCACTTTTGACCCCCTTATTGTCTGAAAGTTAGAGTGTGATCCATATTCTCAACATCTAATTCAACATCAAAAAATTAGGAACAATTGACGTTCTGTTGAACAAAGTTTGCATGGATTATTAAGAGAGCATGAGTAGGGTTTTATTTTATGTAAAAACAATGTCTGTAAGATTGATATTTGACCCCACACCCACATGAAAGCATTATCCTAGGAAATTCCATGTGGGTGCTTGAGATTTGTGGGTTCTCTTATGCAATTGACATTTACTAGTAGGTTTGTTAAAAAACGTAGTGGATGTTGGATCTATTTTCAAAGGTGACATAAAGAAACACTTTTGATACTCTAAAAAGTCTTATTTCATGTATTATTTGGCTCCAAGACCATGATTCATTTTTTCCCTAACCTTTGCAACTTTGATACTCTAAAAAGTCTTATTTCATGTATTATTTGGCTCCAAGACCATGATTCATTTTTTCCCTAACCTTTGCAACCTATGTAGTGACTACATTGCGATCAACAATATTAACTGCTTCAAGTTTTGGAATGTTGATATGTTGGGTAATCTAATTCATATTCATTACCAACAATAACACATCTAAAAATTGTATTAGTATTTCCTTATGTTAATGGTGTTCTCTATATCAATCACAAACATTTCACTTGGTTAATTCATCTCAATAAAACAAAAAAAATAAATTCCACAAACCTAAATTAAACAACTTTTTTCCTTTAAATGTTTGAGTTGGGACCCTAAAGAGTGAGAAATCTCCATCATATATGATTATTTCACCCAAATATTCCCTCATTGTGTTTATAATTTTCAAATCATGTCCTTAACTTCTACATCTAGTCCAAAAAATATGGGTGTGGATTATGCAAAGATTGACATTACCAATAGTGCGTGTCCTAGTGCAACTAAGAGGATCGATTAAGATGGATCGCATTCTAATGTTTAATATTAAATATTTCAAAGTAATATGGGATATGTTTGACATTTTTGATCAACTATGGAAACCAAGGTAGTGATTTGTAATACAAAATTATTATTAATGCAAGTTACATTGTTGTTGTTGTGTTATATGTTCTATATTGTTTACTTTTATAGTTCTTCTTCTCCTTCTTCAATCCTTTATTATAATATTTCCATGATATATATTTTCTTTAGTTTGATATATTTTTTATAATACACATCCCACCCTTCTTTAATTATCAAACCCTTGTACCCATATTCATATCTTCCATGAAAATATTGATTCATTATCTTAAAGGTAAATAATTGTTATTAATTTTTTGAGTGCGAGATTTTTGAACTGTCAAAAACAATATTAGGTTAATGATAAAGGTGAATTATGACTTTTAAAAAGTTAGGTATTTAGAGATTACTTTCTCCCCTATCCTTTTATCTTTCAAAGTTAAAATGAAAAAATAAAAAACTCATGAAAGCTACTTATGTATTTATAGTTAAAGCAAATAGGGAAGATGGAGGAATCTAACGTTTTCCAAAAAACAACTTTCCAGCAAAAATATGTATTCAAAAATAAAAAATAATTAAATCCCACACAAGTTTCAACCTCTCCCTATTACTCAAGTCCAAGGCGAGTTACACAACCTTAGATAAATATAACTACTATTGTGAGTAGATTGTCCTTAATTTGTCCCTCATTCCTTAATTATCCATTTAATGAGAAATTATTTCCCTTTTCCATGGCAAGTGCTGGGTTTAATTCTTATGATATTGCACTTCTTTGTGAATTTCTCCTTCATTAGAACAAAACCACTAATATCAAAAGTTATACGACCACATACATACTAAATATATTTTCTAGTTATGTGCCCCACATGCCACATAGAAAACATTTTATGTTAGATTTTTCTCTAGGAAGAGTAAATGTTTGACTAGCTTTCTAACCATACACTAGTTATATAGTCTTGGCATCTTCACAAATAACATACATGATAGGTGTAGATTTAGTAGGTGGAGGGTAAGATGTAGTTATATAGTCTTGGCATCTTCACAAATAACATACATGATAGGTGTAGATTTAGTAGGTGGAGGGTAAGATGTTCTTAGGTCTACTAGACCAACACAATGGAATATTATTAATATTCTTTCTTATTTTCCCAATCATTTATTTTTTATTTTTGATACATTCCTTATTTTTAGGACAAGTGAACCAAATGTGTTCAAATTCCTTATGTGGATTGTAGTAATTGTATTTTCCATATTTTTTTTATTTTTTTAAGAATTATTTAATGGTCTATGCTTCTTTATTTCAACTTATTATTTATAAACATCTAAGTTATGCAATCTTTCCTTCTTCTGAAAGGGCTTGGAGGACTTCCTTGCTACTATGTTTTTAGGGTTTTTTACATTTAGTTTTTGTTTCATCTTTAGTTCTAGGTTTAGTCTTTCAACGTATTGGCTAGTCCATTTAGTTCTCCCTAAGGTTCATTCGCCACTTCCATAACTTGTTTACAGGTCTTAGGCCTCTAGTGTTTAATGTATTCCCTTGTGATAGGGTTAATCCTAGAGAGAATCCAAACCATTTTCTATGTTTTAAAGGATGCTAGTTCAATGCATTATATTTTAATGGGCACTTTGATTTGATCCTCGTGAGATATTAGGGGACACATTGTTGGAGTTACAACGTCCTATAAATGGTATGGAAAATTGTGATAACAAATATACAAAAAGATGCAATTAACATAATAGTAACAATATCTATTTTTTAACTTCAAAGTAAAAACTTATAATTAGATGTCTAGATAGAATCTCTCAACTGAGAATGCAATAAACATAACAAGTATAAATTCTCCAACCCCTTTTGAATTTCTATGCTATCCTTTTTATATTGAATGGCGTCAGTTACATTGTAAAGAAAGAATTTCATTATGGATAAATATAGTCCGAGTTTCTAGGAAATATACATGGATGTATTCCATGTTCAATGTGTGATAAAATAAGAATCTAAAGCATTGAGTGCTTCAAAATTTTGCTTCAGTCTGTGTATTGTGTGTTGAGTGTTTTGCATTATTTTCTTTCTTGAATATAATTACCTCTTCATATTTCAACATTTTGGTATCAAAACAAGTTGTAGTAGTGGGAAAGATTAAATTTGTTAGTGAATCCTGTGTAGATTCAAGCTATTAGAAAAAAATGTTAGAAAGTTTAAAGAAATGAACAACAACAATAGTAGTCTTACTATTTATCAACCTCAAATACCAATTTTTAAATGTAGGAATTATGATTTTTGGAGCATAAAAATGAAAACCTTGTTTCTTTCGGAGGAACTGTGGGATTTGGTAAAAAATGGCCATACAAAATTAGTTGATGTTCAAGTTCTTGCTTGTTGGACCCAAATACAAAGAGATCAATTAAATGAAAATAGAAAAAAGACTCAAACAACCTTTTCTTTAATCAAACAAGAAGTGCATAATTCTATTTTTTCTGAGACTTGTTGCAAAAATGAAATCAAAGGAGGCACACGATGTGCTACAACAAGCATATGAAAGGACTAATAAGGTACAAGTTATTAAATTGCAATATAATAGAAGAGAGTTTGGGACCTTTTAGCATGCAGAATTCAGAATTTTAGGCAAAATTTGTCCACTAGATTTATGGGAATAATAAATCAAATTAGATCTTATGGAGAAGATTTAAAAGAACAAAAAACTGTTGATTTTTTTAAAGAAGCTTTCTTACAAAGTCTGATGCAATTGTGGTTTCTATTGAAGAGTCTAAAGGTTCAACTTAGTTGTTTGTAAAAATAAAATGATGGGATCTATTCAATATCATGAGAAAAGGACAAATAGATCTATAGAAAAATATTTTGAGCAAGCTTTTCAAGCAAAGGCCAATATTCCTAGAGATAAAAGTCATGAATTAAGAAATTCTCCCATGAGGAAATTTTGAGCACTTGTGGACAAGGAATTGGGCAAACAAATAGAGGAGGTAAAGGTTGAGCAAGAAGGTTATATGCAAATAATAGATGAGGATATAATGAAAGCAATGATGGAGGTAAGAAACCGAAAAATATGCCAATTTTAATGCTTTTGTTGTAAAATATTTCACCATCATGAAAGTAATCGTTATAAAAACAAAAGAAAAAAGCTATTTTTTCTAAAGAAAAAAGAGGCGCCAGTACTTTATTTTTGGCTTGTTATCTAGCTAATAATGCTTCTAAGGAGGTGTGGTTGTTGGATAGTGGATGCAACAATCACATGACTAGAAATAGAGATAGTTATGTGAAGATAAATGAATCTACAAGATATGAACTACTCGTGGGAGATGGAACACTAGTTGAAGTGAAAAATTGTAGTAAAAACAAAGCAAAGGAGCAATTATAGTAAAGGAAAAGTGACAACATATTAATGATGTCTTGTATGTTCCTGCTTTAGCACATAATTTGTTGAGTGTGGGGAATCTCACTTAAAATGGATATCTTGTGGTTTTTAATCAAAATGAAGGAATAATATATGATAAAGAAAATCTTAATCATATTATAGCTAGAATTAATATACTGCAAAATATAATCTTTTCTTTCAATTTTCCTTTGGAAGAAAATAGAGCATTAAAAGTTGGCTCTGATGATGATTCTTGGTTGTGGAATATGAAATATGGACATTTAAACATAATAGGCTTGAAGTTACTACATAATTAGCAAATGGTAAAAGGCTTGCCTCTTATTGATTACGTTGATCAAGTTTGTAAATGTTGCATTCTTGGTAATTAACATATAGACTCATTTCCAACAAAAAAATCTTGGAAACAAAAAACACATTCAAGCTAATACATGAATATAAATGTGCTCCCATGCAAGGCTAATACATATTTATAGTTGTAGCCTACCAATTTATATAATATCTTCTAGAGGAGTCTAAACTTTAGAAGCTTATAAGCTTCTAGAAAAATCTTATCCAGAAAATTATGATAATTAGCTCATACCTTGTGTAACATTCAATAGTTTAACACAACTATGATAGAGGAAAAAATAGTAATTAATTAAGTAGAAGATGTAAAAGAAAATATATAAAAATTTGGAAGAATTATGCAACATGAGACTGAATTCGATATATCCAATAGAATCAAGTATGTCAGAGCCACATGATGCAAATTTCTCTCCATTTCTAATATTACTTCCAATGGTCAAAGAAGGTGGAGGCCATGGTAGATTTAGTTGTGCAACTAAAAATTAGAATCCATGAATTTTGAAAAGGGTGGTTTCAACATTAATCATTATGATTCCATCAAAGGAAATCTCAAACTCTCAATAACAAAATTTGTAGTGATAGGACTATTGGGAAAGCTTCCACCTTTATGTTCCTTATGGATAATTCCCATAGCAGTTCTCTAAACATGCTACAATTTGGATATTTTTAGGTCATAATTTTTCAATCTAACCAAAATCAGTTGTTGAAATTGCACAATCTTGTTGTAATAGGGGTATTTGAAGGGGTTGATTCATATATGCATTAAAAATGCAATTTAAATAATGAGAAATTTAATTTTAACTAATGCTTGTATATCCATATTCCCATTATGATAGATGGAAAATATCCAAATCCTATACGGTTTTGACTCAACTACTCCATTTCCCTAAGGAGGTGAAGTAGTTTTGACTAATATAGACAAGTTATTGTAGTTTCCTTTGTAGAGCAGAGAGTCTTAGAATATAAATATTACACACATTGTACTTTTGACCAATTGTACTATACCTCATGCCATAATAATTCCAGTTAAGACTACACATCAAGATTTCCAAGTCATGGAGTAGTCTAAATTAGTCCAATGCATTTTCATTTGTTGATGAAATATTGATTACTCAAATGTTTGAAAAATAAATTGACCACCCTTTTGCAACCACTTTGACCCTTTTCCACTAGTTATCACATTGGATTAGGATATGCACAAAATGCTTCAATGCAGTGCATCATATATACAAATTACAAGAAATTGTGAGGGGAAACAAATCATTTAATTTAAGGCTCACTGACCAAGCCAATATTTTTAAATAACATATCTATTACTAGTGGAGTAATGTTCATTGAAGAAAATGACCATGAGTTCTAGTAATTTATTTATAGATTTATAATTGGGTAAGCATCGTTTACATCATAGCAAAATAATTGATGCTAAAAATATATAAAGGGAAACTAGTTATTTTAACTTGAAATTTGGGAAGAATTCATTTTGAATTGAGATAATTGGAATTATCAAATATTATTGGTTGTTCCCATGAAGATGGGTAACATTAGCAAGACACGAGGGTGGATTACTCCAAACAATAGCTCATTCGAGGTAATTTTAATCCCTCAATTGAGATTTCAAAAGCTCGATCAAGAGCTTAAACAAGCCCTAGATCTATATTTTTTCGAAAGATTGATTGAGGGTTTAAATAAACCTCAATCAAGATTTGAAATCTCAATAAAATGTTATTTAAACCCTTGACCGAGCTAATAGTTTGTTACATAATGCGGTGTAGGAAAAAGATCGCTTGAGATATTATCTTGATTGAGCTATTTTTCTAACCCAAGAAAACCCTTGATCAAGGTTTTAATTAAGCCTCAATTTAGGGTTTGTTCACCATGGAGGAGTGTTCTTAGATGTGGTTTATTCATGCACGGTGCTTATTTCACCATGGATGTTTCTTATTTGGCACGATGTGTTCACTATTGCTCGCTAGCATGATCTTTTCATTATTACTACAGTTGGGTTGTTCATTATTTTTAGACTAGAGATCATTTTATTACTCAACTATTGATCAATGATTGATAATTGCATAGATGTTAGGTATTTTGAAACATAGTAAGTTTTAGAACATTAGGGATGGTGTTAGTTATAAAGAAGGAGAGGATGCAACACCACCAAAGAGCCTTATTTATTTTTCATTTTTTGGGAAATTTACTAAGGATTATATTATTTGAATTTGTTGAGATGATTATAAGAATTATTTGAATTGATGTATATAATGTTGTTATTTCCTTGATTTGATACATGTCTAGCCTATGAAAAATGTCAAGAATAGCCTAAATATATTTGTAAGGAATATAGGTTATTTGAATATTAATATTTGAGTTGTGGATCTATGCTTATTGGGACCCACATTAATTGAGGTAAGATGATGGGAGTAGATTGGATGGCATTAACTAGGTTGTGGAAATCGTGCCCAAGGGATTGGACTCTTGCATAATGCGAATGGTTTGTCTAATATTCCTAGTGTCCAGTGAGCCTTGAAAGGGGAAAAGTGATTTGAAATTAATCTTCTTAAATTGATTTGGGGTAAAAAGGATAAGAGGGATGGGTTGTATTTCACCTTTTACCCATTCTGTGAAATGTGTACTTCTAATTCTAAGCCTAATTTCACCCGAATTGTATTTAGTTGGAGGAGAGAGAAGGATGGGCACATTATTGGGATGGTGTTGTTATCCTTTAATAAGATATAAGAAAAAGAGGTGCATGCCTTATGTGAAGGAGTTGATTTCTTTTCAATGTTATAAATTCTTTTCTTAATAAATATAAATTTTTTTATTGTGAATTAGTGGGACTAGGATAATAATTGCTCCAACCTTGTTTGTGTGGGTAGATGAGGCTAGGAGTGTACATGACCAATTGGGGTTAATAATGTTCATTAATCCTAACAAATAATTTCTTTTGGGCCCTTGGGATTCCATTACTAAGAATGGTGCATGACCAAACAAGGGTTTCCATTAAGGGATAAAGTAGTCAATATAGTCCTTGTAGTTGAACTCCACTCTTGAGAATGGTACCTAAACAACTAGGGGTATGCATTGTGAGCTTGAGTGCATGTTATTTCACACCACAACCTTGAGGGGTATAGGGGTGTTGTAATTCCAAGAGTCTCTCCATCACAATATGGATGATCAATTGGATGTATACGTTGGGAAAAGAGAGGGATATTGTAGATATATTAGTGTTTTTATCCTACACCCTTATTTTGTTTGATTCCCTGCTTAGGGTGAAACACTTGGGTTCATGTGACTACATTTGTTGGGAGGAAATATACCCCTTGGATGTGATTTCACCCACCTTTATTGCCAATCTTATTCTGAAGGATTGGTTTGGATCAAGGCTAATTGTTAGCAAGGTGGAGGATTAAAGGTACTTGATGTTCCACTCCATATAGTAATTATTGTTGATTTATTCAATTTCTTAGATATGGTCAAATCACTTGATCCTGTTAGAAAAAAAAGAGATCACAGTAGTTGGAACCCTCTCAATGAATTTATTTTGGGATAAGGTTGTTATAGAATGATGTTAATTTTCATGTATTTTAAGGTTCAACTATTTCTCTCAACTACATCATTTTAATGAGGTCTATAAGGAATTGTGTGTTTCATATGAATTCCTTTATAAGAACATAAACTAATGAACTTATTGTTTATATATTCACCTCTAATATTGTCTGATCAAGGTTTTTGAATGTGATGACCAAATAAAATTTCAACAATATATTATAATCCAAATACTAATTGAATACTTCACTCTAAAAAAGTAAGAAAATAAACCCAATTATTCCTAAAAATAATCATCAATAACTTGGAACTATAAAAGGAAACAATGGTTAAAGTGCCACATAAATCACTGTGACTACACTACAAAGTTGTTGGTGTGTGTTTGTGTAACTCCAAAACTTATTAGATGGGTTCAAAAGACTCATGGAGCTATTGGTTCTTTTCTTGTTGATCCTTATCACTCCTCACTAGACTCATTATCAACAATTGCATGCCTTGTTGGTTCTCATGACTTAAGACTCTAGATCCAAAAACATTTTTGGAATAATATGGTTTACTAAAATGAGGTGAAGAAATGAATGAAGAGTATCACTCCTTGTTAAATAATGATAGTTGGTATTTAGTCCCTCTCACCAAAGCGAGGAAACTTATGGAATGTAAGAGGGTTTAGAGAACGAAGTTTGCAATAATGGGAGTGTGGAAAAATATAAGGGCCATTAGTAGCTAAGGGTTCGTTAGATTGAAGGAATTGACTAGTATGAGACTTTGATTTATCTTCCAACATGGATTCAATTTTCCTTTTTCTTTTGTTTACACCTTTATGATGTGATATCCATCATATGGATGTTGAACCTTTCTCTTGCATGGGAGTTGTGGTAAGTTAATGATATGAAAATCCTTCTGGGTTTGTCTAGGGTGACTACTTGTTCACAAACCTGTCTAGGGTGACTACTTGTTCACAACCCTGTCTAGGGTGACTACTTGTTCACAACCCAATAATCTTGTTTTGGACTCAATCAAGTACCACGAGATTAGTATGAGAACATGGATTGGTTTTTGCTTAGTTTGGGATTTTCTAGACACCCTAACCCAAAGTTTTATAGGAAATGAGCGGGTTATGAGTGTATGATTCATGTTTGTATGTTGAATATAGAGCATTCTTATTGACAATGATCCTAATTTTGTCATCCAATTGATGTGTATAAGTATTAGGAATGAAATTGAGATGAAAGCCCTAGGGAATCTTATTTCTTGGACTCTAGGTTTTGTAAATGAAGAAATTGTCTTCTTTTATCATCCCAAGTATTTTATTTATCTTCTTTGATTAAAATTTCAAATGGATGATTGTAGATAATCCTTGAATGCCCTTCGATGTGGAGTTTAGTTGTATGTGGCATGATTTTGAACCAAGGTTGACCCATTGAATATGTACTTTTAGTTGAATGTTTCTTTTACTTAACTCATTCTGGGGCATACGTTTTATTTTTTGTTGATCTTGTCTTTCAAACCATGCAGGTTGTTCATTAGATCCATTAGAAATAAACCAAATAGAATATACTTCAATACATATGTGTTGCAAATCAATTTGAAATGTAATACAATTCAGGGGGTTGAAATTCTTTTGTTGGTTTTAAAGATTTTAATTGGGATAATGAATTTGATGATTGGAATTCCACTGTAGGATATGTTTACAATATTAGTTCAGGTTTTAAACTTGGTCGTTTAAGAAACAAGATTCCATGTCTATTTCTTCATTAGAGTTATAGTAAATAGCGACAATCAATGTAGTCCATGAAACACTTTGAGTTTAAAATATTATATTTTAGTTTCGTTTCTAGTAGGAAACTTTGACCACCTTATTGTATGAAATTTAAGTATGATCCATATTTCTTAACATATAATTCAACATAAACACATTAAGAACATTGACATTCATACTCATTTCGTTCAACAACTTATTCATGATTTACTTATTGACTTGACATTTTGTTGAACAAAGTTTCCATGAATTATTTAGAGATCACGAGTAGGGTTTTATTTTATGTCTAAATAGTGTTTGCAATATTGATATTTGAACCCACAACCACATAAAGGCATTAACCCGAGAAATCCATGTGGTTTCTTAATATTTGTGGGTTCTCTTATGCAATTGACATTTAGTACTAGGTTTGTTAAAGGGACTAGTGGATATTGGATCCATTTGCAAAGGTGACTTAAGGAACCACTTTTGATAGTCTAAAAACCCATATTTCAAGTATTATTTAGCTCCAATACCATGATTCATTTTTACCTATACCAACACCTTATCCTTTGCAACCTATGTAGTGACTAGATTGTGATCTACAATATTAAAGGGAGTTTTGGAACGTTGATATGTTGGGTAGTATATTTCATATTCATTACCAACAATAACAAATCCAAAAATTGTATTAGGATTTCCTTGTGTTTATGTTGTCCACAATCTCAATTACAAACATTTCACTTGGTTAATTCATCTCAATGGACCAAAAAATTAAATTATTTTCCCACAAACCTAAATTGAACAACTTTTTTCCTTTGATGAAGGTTTATCCCAACTCAAGATGCATTGACCCTAAAGACTGATAAATATCCATCATATATGATTATTTCACCCAAATATCTCCGCATTATGTTTATAATTCTCAAATCATGTCCTTAACTTCTAGATATAGTCCAAAAAACATGGGCACAGATTATGAAAATCTTGACATTGCCAATAGTGTGTGTCCTAGTGTAACTAGGAGGATCAATTGAGATGGATCCAATTCTAATGTTTAATACTAAGGATTTCAAAATAATATGGGATATGTTTGACATTTATAATCAACTATGGAAACAAGGGTAGTCATGTAGAATACAAAATTATTATTGGTGCAAGTGACATGGTTGTGTTTATGTTCCATCTTGTTTACTTTTATAGTTTTCTTCTTCTTTAATCCTTTGTTATAGAATTTCTATGATATATCTTATATTTAGTTTGACAATTTTTGGATACTAAACATCCAACCCTTCTTTAACTATCAAACCCTAGTACCCCTATTCATATATTTCATGAAAAGGTTGATTCATTAATTTCGAGGTAAAGCACTACTGTTAATTGTTCAAGGGAGAGATTTTTGAATTGTCAAAACAAATATTTGGTTAATGATAAATGTGAATTAATACCTTGAAAAGTGAGGTATTTAGATATTACCTTCTCCACCTGTTATTTTCCCTTTCAAAGTTATATATAAAAACAAAAAATCATGGAATTTACTTACGTATTTATAGTTTAAGAAAATAGGGGAAGATGGAGGAATCTAACATTTTCCAAAAAAACAACTCCCACCAAAAATATGCATTCAAATACTAAAAATAATTAAATCCCACTACAAGTTTCAACCTCTTCCCATTATTAAAGTCCAAGGTGAGTTACACTCCCTTAGCTCATTTATAACTAGTTATATGAAGAGACTGTCCTTAATTTTTCCATCATTCCATAATCAACCATTCAATGAGAATTTATTTCCCTTTTTCATGGCAAGGGATAGGTTTAATTCTTACACTTGGTGAATCTCTCATTCATTATAACAAAACCATCAATATCAAAAGTTATAGGGCCACATACATACAGTTTGGTTTTTCATGAATGTAGTAAATGTAGTTTCTAGTTATGTGCACCCACATGCCTTGAAAATATTTTATGTTATATTTTTCTGTAGGGAGAGTAATGTTTGACTAGTTTTCTATCCATGCATTAGTTATATAGTCTTTCTATCCTCACAAATAATGTACATGATAGGTGTAGATGTAGATATATGGATCAATATATGTTACATGGGGTTGGCAAGCACATGGAAGAAATTCTTATTTGTTTTGACCTGTCAAAGGTCTTCCCGCTGAGGCGGAGATTAGATAGGGTGAGTACCATTTTATTCAGAGATTGGACTATAAGCGGATTTCCTTAATATGCTTCTTCTGTAGGGAGACTATACATCTGAAAAACCAATGTTTGAATTAACTCACATTGGATTCAGATGTGGAAGGCTTAGTAGCGGTGGTTTCAAAGATTGTGTTTCTGTTGGATGATTGGGTGAAAGGGAGATATTTTCCAATGTTGTAGCTGACCAAATCTCAATATGGACAATTTGCAAATAATTTGGTTTCATTTATGAGTAATATTGAACTCTTGTATCCTACTTTCATTAATTCTTTGTCTGCATATGAACTTGTTTTCTTAAATGCCATTGAAGAAAATTGTAAAGCATGTCCACACACCTGAATTTAGGTATTCCCTTAGGGATAGTTTTAAGACATTGTGGAGTTGAGGGGTATTTAAATCCAAATGGTTCTCCATTTGTAGTGGGTGAGGTGGGGGGTTTGGACAGTAATACAAATTGAGAGATAAATGGTAAAAAAAAATGACCAAAATCCGCGTATAAATGACCACTATTGATTTGGTGATTTGGTGGCTAATTTTTGGTCTCTTATCACACGACCAAAAACATGGTCTTGTTTAGTTTGGTCATTTATAGTTTGTCTTGTGGTCATTAATTTGGTCGTATATTTTGTCACATGCCCCAATTTGCAAAACATTTTATGTTTTAAGAAACATTATGTTATATTTTATTATAAAGTCTGTAATTAATGACCAAGTGGGGTTAAGGATAATTGAATGTAATTGTTGAATATTTTATTAATAAATAAATGAAAGATGAGATAACAACTTAAGGAAGCTATTAAATGAGTGTTTTACTGGTCACTTGGTGGAGAAGGCTGGGTTGAGAGCAGATTGACACTTGGAAGCATCCTCAAACTACTTCTAGCTGTTGCAGGAGGCAACTTCCCTATTTTTGTGGTCATGTTCCTCGGTGGTTCCCCGAGAAAGTGGAACAAGAGCAGGTGGCTCATTAAGTGAAAATTGGCCCAAAAGACCTAGGCATGCTAATAAAACTTCCCATTGAAGACAACGGATGCTGCTCATTCTTGAATTATGAACATTTTGGGTGAATGAAGTGCACAAGAAAATTCGACGGAGGGGACTAGCTGAAGTATGTTTTGAGTGGAAAGGGTTTGAAGACCTGAACTAGTGCAGGTATTCTAAGCCGATTTCATACTGCTACATGCAGAACTGATTGACTACTGAACACTCAGTAGAGTTGCAGAGGATTACTAAACTACATCTCTCACCCAGTTCTTCTACCAAGTGGACTAGGAGACAAGCTTGGGGGTCCTGAGATTTGTAGTCCACCTTTTCTCCAGGAGTTGGTTGGGAGGAACAGGTTCCTTAAGCTGTTGTCACATCATCTACATTTCCAGGTTCTACTTGATTTATCTAGCTTTCTAATTGTTAATTGTTATCTGGAAGGTTTGAGTTTAAGCAATGATATGTTATGACTCTGTTCTGTTGCTGCTAGGGTTAGTTAAAAGAAATACTTTTACTGCGAAAAGATAGTTAAATGGTGGATTAGATAGTTTAGGGTAAATGATTAGAAGAATTTCCATATTTACTGATAGATAGAAAAAATACCTAACTATATTTTTCCACACCTTTTATAAAGGTAGTACTTAGGTTAGATTAACTTCAGATAAAGAATCGAATGAAGTATGCATGAATGTGAATTATTACCTTCTACAGGTTCATAAGAGTGATTTGTATGTATGTTATTCTTTTTTATTTTAGATGTCTTTATTTAGATAGAGTACTTGAATAACATAAACATATTTGTTTAGGAAAGATCTAAAAGTATAGGTTTACTTAGTCTGTGTAGTTGCTTACACAGTAGATAGACTACTTACTATAAGTTTATTATTATAATAATTAACAGTCATTATAAAAACATAAATTAAATAAACAAGATTAACTTAAAGAAACAGTAAACAAAGATAGAAATTTACTGTAATAATTTCATCTAAGTAAAACGAAACTAGGATAACATTAAAATCAAATACTAACTATGTATTTAAACTAAGAGAAATTAGGGTTTTATAAATAAAATCTATTTGAAAGAAACTATAAAAATATAAATAACATAACCACTCCTTTTTACTAACAGAGGGGTTATTCATTTCACTCCTAAACCAAATCAAAGTTTACATACTTCATTTATTTAACCATAATTATCTCATAGATAAATTTACCAAAATTAAATATATTATCTAAACGAAAATAGTGTTAACACTCTATGATAAATTAAAATTAGAGAAAATAAGTAATAACCTTTCCACATATATTAACTCAGAATATACAGTAAAGAATTAGGTTGCATAGTCCATCCTTTTTTTCCATCTACTTACTGAAGAAATTTATTATTGGCAATAATAATCAAACTATATTTTAGATACTAACTGTCGGAAACGTTTCTTTTCATTTTTAAACATAATAAGAATAAATATAAATTTACAGTAACAAAAACTCTGTTTAGGACATTTTAAACAGAATCGAAGAAAACTAGAACAGTTAAGAATATCATATTTACCATCTCTTACTTAAAACCACAATGTATAATTATTACCAAAATATAAATTACAAAACAGTAAGCTTCGATCTTATCCAAACTTTATATAGAATTTAAAACCTAAACTGAAACTATATCAGTTACGGCCCTATGGCCTTTTACAAACAGAGCCACAGCTTAAAAGTCGGTAATAGAATAACATCTATGTAAATCAACTATAGCCAAAAAGGTCCCATAAGTAAGTTATCGAGTCATAGCTGTAAAAGCCCCAAGATTTCCAACACAAAGTAGCCACGAGGGATTTGAAGATCTCTTAAACAACATATAAAAGTATTGGCCACATGGCCTTTCTATTAAATTGAGCACATAGATCTGTGGACAAACACACAACTCACAAGATAGATCACACAATTTACTCAATTATTGAAGAATGAAAAATTGCAAAAATGGCTTGCAGCTGTGAATGCTTTTCATTAATCAAAGAGTAATTAGATAATAATTACAATGAAGTACAATGGCTTTAATAGCCACATGCAATTCGAATCCACATGAGGAAATTTGAATTGATTAGACTCTACTTGATTGTAGGTAACTAAGACCTTGTCTAAATCACTATCGGAGGACTCAATAGTTAACTGACCTTGTCTAAACCATAACCGGAGTTCATCGGAGTTCTAAAACACAACTCAAGTGTTACATTTAGTGTTGACTAAGGCTAAATGACTGTGGAAGGTGAGAAATGCACCCCTCTTGAGTGCATCCATGTAAACCTAGTGCTATCTGAATGTAGAGGACTAGAACTAAATGTAATTGACTCCTAACTTAGCTTGACTAGTCATTAACTGAAGTGAACTGACCTTGGTTGGTTTCGGCACTCCCAGTGGCTCCTAAATTTTAGGGATTGGTCTAGGAGGCTCCTAAACTGATGAAATCAG
This sequence comes from Pseudotsuga menziesii, assembly GCA_001517045.1. Lineage (NCBI taxonomy): Eukaryota > Viridiplantae > Streptophyta > Pinopsida > Pinales > Pinaceae > Pseudotsuga > Pseudotsuga menziesii. Next base: position 581,886 of record LPNX011122588.1, read on the forward strand.
TGGCAATAGGCCTCAATTAGTGTTCCCCACACTTTAGTAACTAAAACATTTGCCCCAATTAGGCGAAGTGGACCCAATGGTGTTAGTGACTAAAAATAGACTGGATAGACTCTTGATTTAGACATGAATCCTGATTTAGACATATGACCAAATTGGACAAGGGAGGATTAGTAATCCTAACACCCCCCCTGAATGCTAACTTGGACAATTTGTGGGCCCTGGTAACTAAGACCATAGGTCACCCATTACATCAAGTAAAATAAAGTAACTACTTAATACAAGGAGTTGGGGAAAAAACCACATGGGAAAAAATCCCCCCCTCTATCTAAGTAAGTAGAATCAGGTCTCAAGTTTGAAAAAATTTAAAAAATGTTTCTGCAATCTTCATCTCTATGAGGTAGTGAAGCAGCATGCATGGTGTGCTGTGCACAGGTATTTTGGGTCCTGGCATGTAGACTTCTCCTTCTTCTCCAAAAATGATAATGGAAGGAAGGAGGAATGTAACCTTTGTCTCTTGTTGGATGAAGAGGTGTATAATCATATCCATTCTTTTGAATGTAGTGAGATTAAACCCTTGCCATACAAATTCTTATAGGGAGTCTATTGCATCTCTCCAAAGGAGGTAAGATTTCATGGCATAGCGCAAAGGTCTTTCCTTTCTGAGTGTCAAGTGAGTTTCCAGTCATCTTCCTAGCTTCCAGTTTGGAAGTAGGGACTGAATCTAGATCTGAGTCACCCTGAA